>JAHWXV010251102.1:0-12090 GCA_024586415.1 Phrixothrix hirtus | reverse complement strand
CCCCCCCCCCCCTCGCGCTTCGGAAGAAACAGCCCCAGCGGGAGACGTCCAAGTCCAAAAATTGCAGGAGTATCGGGAGATGTCCGCAGGATTGAACAATAGCAGCTCGCGCGTCGCGGTAGGTGGGGAGATATAGTAGGCGGTGCTCTGGATCGTCAGCGTGGTGCTGGCAACGTACCCAGATCTTAGTAAGGGCCCGCCCAACTCGGTGCGTATGGACCTAGAATGCACTGTGTCCCGTCGCAAACTGCGTTCTCACAAAACCAGGTATGTATTGCGGAATCATACTCATTTTTGGGAACAACTTGTATGTGAATCTGCCCTTATCAGAGGTATCCCACCGGAGCTGCCACCGGATGGAATCCCGCCAGAACATCCGCAGCATCAGCAGATACAGACCGGTAAGCCCGTGTCATAAACCTGGCAGCCATGGCTTGCATCGATCTTAGACTTTGATTTATGTTGTAGTTCCTCAGCTTGCTGACCCAAATTTCGGGAGCATACATAACGATGGGAAGGATCGCAGAATTATAGATTATGGAGGCCGATCTCGTCGCCTCAACTCCCCAAGTGACCCTCGCCAAATTTACAAGTCTACAGAGGATCGTTCGGGCCCGATACGTCACGAACCGGACGTGCTGCTCAAAATTCAGCTTACGATCGATAAGCAGGCCAAGAAATCTGTAACTATTAACAATTTCTAGTTTTTTGCCATCAATACGAAAATTCAAATCGTTGTGATGCGTTTTACGTCTGAATCTGTTAACCAGCAGTTTCTCCTTAATGGCAGAGATCTTTAGTTTACATTTATCGGCCCATCTCTGCAAGAGATCCAGCGACGCATGCGTCGCATTCAGAAAGCCGCATCGTGTATCTGAGGCCACCACCAAGGTTAAGTCGTTCGCATACGCTTGCAAGGATGCTCCCTCAGGAAATACTTCATCGAGCTGGTTATCCAGGAGCAAGTTCCAAAATATAGGACCCAAAACCGATGCCTGAGGGTATCCCTTAGTCAGCAGTTTCCACAGAGGTCCAGAACGCATATGGTAAGTAACCTGCCTACCGGTAAGATAGCTTTTGATCAGAGTTTGTGCAATAATGGATAGGCCAGGCCCCCTCATCACCTGCAGTAGCCCAGGCCGCCACAAACCATCAAACGCGCATGGATGTCAATGAATACAGAGATGACATTGCATTTTCCTATTGTGATCTCCTGTAGGTAGTTCTGCAGAGCTTGGACGGTAGACTTTCCGCGCACAAAGCCGTACTGTCTCAGGGAGTACATATATGTGAGTTCTTTACATATTTTTGCTTTAGTCAGTCTTTCAAGTTCATCTAAGAGGGAAATAGGCTTGTAACTCTTAGGGCTATTTACGGGTGCATTTAGGTCTTTTAAAATTAACACTAACTTTTCAGATTTCCAATCACGTGGGAAACACGCACAAAGCAATTTATGTACAAAACTCTTGAGATATTCGAAAACAAACTTAATTACATTTCCGCGAATGTTATCAGGCCCTAGGGATTTATTTCTCTGAATCTCGGCGCTCGTAGTCTCAAGTTCCTCCATCGTCGGCAGCACTACATCCTCCCGGAGTGCTGTAAGAGTATAGAAGTACCGCTGCCACGCACGTTGCACATTATTGTTGCAATTCCGGTCGTCGTGCGGGAGCAGAACTTCCAGGAGGTTGCGTACAGCCTCCTCCGTTGTTGGCTAGTCGTTACCGCCGTGATTCGGCACCGAAGTGTAAATACCAGACCGGAGAATCCTCCCCCTAGCAAATTTATACATAGCACCCCAAGGATTCACCGTCAGCTCCCTGTGCACGTAGTTTTACCATCATTTTTTCCTAGCTCTTTCAAGTGCATGGAAAAATTTTTGTTTGTAGCTGCGCATTATGCCAAAGAGTTGCTGGTTTAGGTTATCATGTACATTTTTATATAAGTTATTTACACTTTCTCTTACCTATATGAAATATGGTATAGAGAAGGCATTGTTTACGTCCAAAATTTTCGATGACGAAATTTTAGCGGAAATATACGTTTTCGGTTTCCCTGAGCCCGAAAATCATATTTTTAAAAATAGCTATGTCTGTGTGTGTGTGTTTGTGTGTATGTGTGTGTGTTTGTGTGTATGTGTGTGTGTGTGCGCGTGTGTGTGTGTGTATGGGTTCGTGCGTGCGAGCGTGCGTGCGTGAGTGCTTGCCTGCGTGCGTGATTGCGCGCGTGCATACGAGCGTGAGTGCGTGCGTGATTGCGTGCGCGCGTACGTGCGTGCGTGCATGCATGCGTGCGTGCGTGCGCGCGTGGGTGTATGTATGTTTGTGTGTGTGTGTGTGTGAACAAAATATCTCGAAAACGAAAATTTGTAGATAAACTAAGTTTTATATTTGATTTTGTATCCATTCTCGCACGCGACTGCAATAATTTCAATAAAATCCAAAGTTCCACATTACTCTTGTCATTTTTTGGTTCTTCGAGGTTTTCTCGAAATCGCCTTTAACGATTTTTTTGTGATATTTATTTTATTTCCTAAAAATTCAATGCCCTTTCATACAATTAAAATGTTTTCTCAGAAAAAATGATCATAAAACGAGTAACCAGAAGTACTCTTACCATTAACTGTGAATAAAATAACCATGTAACTGAGAGTCCTAGATAAATGAAAATTAATATTTGAGGTCCTAAGTACGTTTGTATACTAAATTAAGAATTTGGTTAAAATCCAATAACCGGAAGTACTACTTTATTTTGTTACTTTTAAGGTATTTTCCGAATTCTTCGTTTTTCGCGATTTTCTCGAAATTGCCTCTAACGATTTTTTAAACTTATTGCATTTCTTAACATTTTAATGACCTTTTATATAGTTTAGGTTATTTCTCAGAAACATTTCCATAGATTGAGTAATTGGAAGCATCCTCACCGTTAACTCTAAATGAAATAACTATGAAACTAAAAGTTCTAGTTGAATGAAAATTTATATTCGTGGTCATAACTGCCGTTGTATACAAAATAGCATTTGGCCAAAATCTAATAACCGGAAGTTGCATTTTATTTCTGTCATTTTTAGATATTTTCCGAATTCTCTGTTTTCACGATTATCTTGAAATTGGCTCTAACGCATTTTTTAAAACTTCAAATATTTCTTAGCTACCTAATTTAGTTTTACATTAACCAAGGAGTTTCTCTAATAAATTTTTGAAAACAGAGTAGCCGAAAGTACTTGGAGTATTAGTTATGAACAACAACAAATCCTCATACGGAAATGAAAAACCAAAGTTAAGTTTTTTATCTTCTTTGCATAAGATAGCAAAAATTTAGTTCAAATCTAATGACAAGAAGTGCTACTTTATTCTTGGGATTTTTAAGTTTTTTGCTATTTTCTCGAAAACCTCTTTAACAATTTGTTTAAGGCTTGCCAGGGTTCTTATGTCTTTGATATGATTTTATGTGAATTTAGCGGTTTTTCTGAGAAAATGCGATGAAGCGAGTTATCAGAGAAAATCTCTGGAGTTAAGCAGGGTTTTTCGTGTCCAGTAACTTAGATGGGTGACCGTTAGAATTATTTTTGAACGTCTGCATATTTGTATATCTATATACGTAAGAGAAAGTCTTGTGTTGTCTCACACCAGATTTTTAGTTTTTAGGTAGGTCTTCCTGGCGATCTCCACCTCTTCCGTCTACCATTCCGGTCCGGTTGGGAAGCGCATCAGGCGGGTTGTCGCAGAATTCAAGATCCCTTGGATGCCCTGAGTGAGGTCGCGCACCGCGCTGTCGATTGCACTAAGCCGGTCAAGCATGTGATGTTTCAGATCTAGGTTACTGTTTAGTTTTGCAAGTTCATGAATGACATTCGGCGAGCTTTGCTTATCAATAGGTCAGTGCACAACAACTTCCGGCAAGTGTCTCTTAATATCCGCACCACTAATTATTGTAGAAATCGTTCTGTGTTCTGAATTGTGCACTTCAGTCGGAACGTCGCAATTAAACACCAGGACCGGAGGAGCGCGCACGATCATGGTTAGGTCAATATTACTGCGATCTTGTTCCGATTCGAACGTGTAAGGTTTGCCACACAGATTTATTATTCTGCCGCGCCTTTCGTCATAACGCCATGCCATAACTCGGAGAGCTTATTGAAGTTGCCGGATATCAACACAAAGTTATTGTTGAAACTGTCAAGAATACGGCCCAAGAAGTTCAATTCTGCAATAAAGTTGCAAGACGGAGATAAATAGTCGTTCACACAATAAATGTTTAATTTGTTAATAGTCAGACACAGAATAGTAATGTTTTCGTTACAAAAAATCGGAAGAACAACACAATCACAAAAATGGTCTTTGACTAAAACTACTTTATTTGTCTTTTGATCACTGAATTTTAGCTACCGATAACCACCCAATGCTATTGGTTCAAATTTCCCGCCCAATTTGACCATGTAGGGTTCCTGCATGGATATAATGTCAGCGCCATGATGCAGGATACAATGGTAAAGCTCCAAGATGAAAGTTCAGGAGTTTTTAAGATTTGCCGCTAAAGTACTCAATCTATCGAAGCTCTCGTATCATTCGCAACATCCTGGAGGCGACGCTGATACAGTGGACAATTTAGATCGACAGTGTCGTGTTTAAAAAGCTCAGGCTTCATTCCCACACGGAGATAGTGTAACGTGTACCTGAAATTGACGCCAAAATCACCTTACTGTTAGCTATAATTTATGATTTTTCACTTAAAAGACGTTAATTTAATTATACGTTAAAATGATTTAATTTTTCCGAACACTTTATTTAGTACTTTATGTTAACACCCGGTATGTTCATATATATTTATATTACCTTTTTTTAATTAGGTTAGTTAATGACGCAAAACGCCATGAGAATTGTTTTCGTCATATTTAATAATTAATCTAAAATTAACTCGTTCGTACAAGTAGATAAACGGACATGTGCTAACTTGTGGTTCAATGTTGGTAAACAAAATATTCAAGTTCAGAGTTAGACATTGACCTTTTGATGCCTGTAAGGAGCGATAACAGTTTTTCGCCGTCTACAAATTTTATACTGATTATTCAACGGAAATTTCAAAACTTCAATTAACCTTTTCGCTTTGTGATGATTAAATACTTATTTCCAATTACAGATTTTAACCCATTGTCCGTTAATCTACGTTTTGGTATAATTGGAGAATTTTTACGTTAACACATAAACCCGTAACTAATTATTTTTGTGTAACATGGCAGTTAATTATTTAAAAACTTTCTTTATTAATTTTACCGTATTTTTGCGTAATTAACTTGCTATTCTAGTTGATTTTCCGCATTATTTATGTTTATTTTGTGAATTATCGAAGGAAAGTGTACATTAAGTCAACTTGGGCTTGCTTGGAAAACAGTATAAATTCTTGGCGAATTTCTGATTTGAAATAAATCTTTTCTAAAATTTCAGATTGGAAGGTCTAGCATACGATTGTTGAGAAAAGCTCTTCTAGCATCCCCTATTTGAATACCTGAAACGTACTATTTAATTTATAAAATTAAATTAATTATTACCGAGTTTATTTAATATATGGATTCTGTAAAGCATTAATAGAGCACATATATTAAATCCACGGATCTGAATTATTAGCATTTTTACTGTTAGAAACTTACGAATTAATTAAGAAATTATTGATGAGAAATCAATCTGTTGTTTCATACCCTTTGCATAGAAACACCGTGTGTTTTTGACCAAATGCATGCATTATTTATTTAGAGTTTAGTCTTACCTTTAATAATTCCTTTTCTAAAAGCATTACTTTGTACACAGAGTCGGGTATATACTCGCCCTTAGCGATCAAGAGAACACGATTAGCCGTGAATCTTTGGTCAGGTCCTACAAGATAACCTCTTTTAGAAGTTGTCTGAGCCAAAAATCAAACACCTCACGAACCCCTGAGAGCACCATACACTAAATAACTAATACTGTCGTAATTAATATAGTCAAATACTACGAATAACTAATTATTATCGTATATAAAAGTACGAGACCAGCCATATTGCCATTATTTGTTTTTTTATTGGTCTGAAATTAGTAAACATCAATGCGTTCGAATAACTACGAACCCTGTCGGGATTTATAAAGACTAAGCAAAGTACACTTTCACTAGGATAAGGGTGAAGAACTTAGCTAAATTAAATTTGAACATAAGTGTTATTTAAAATGCTTCAAAGTGCAACAAATGTTTATTGTTGGCTTTAAAAATTGGATATAAATAATTTAAATAAATCTGTACATAGTTTCCGACATGCTTTAATATTTGAGTAGTAAATAAATGATATTAAATCCGTACTGTATTAATTATTACAAAAAGGATTAGTAAAAATTTTCCAGTTAATATTAAAAATCAATTTGTACAGTATACAGTATAATTTAAGTAATTAAGGACCTTAAATTGAAACAGTCTGGCCAGAATCACATGTTTAAAGTAACTTTCGTAATTAAGGAATTGTATATAAAGCAATATAGTATAAAAACTGAGTTACAACTTTATGAGTGAATGCGCAATTGCCCCTTGTTTAAATCCAAACCTGTACTATTCAATAACACCCTCTGTACATACCTCCGTCCCGTTTTATTTAGTTAATTAATTAGTTTTAGCTAAAATGTCTATCATATTAATTCCAAACGTTTAGACTTGATACATTTAATGTACACCTTCCCTGCTGTTTCAACTTCTGGGTCCATTCTCCTTTTGAAAACGCCCTGAGGCTTTGTACACAGACTTTATACAATCAAAAGTCTCCGATTGGTGTTATACATATTTGTGCGTTACAAAATGTACCACCGAGTGTAGGATTGAAGGTACGAAGCTTGTGCATTACAACAGTTTGCGCACCGGGGAAAATCTTTGTTTCCCCTTGATGGACAATCCCTGCCGTAGTGCTCAGTCTGTGCACAGTATCCACATTGCTTAGCGGATTTGCAGAATTTAGAGACGTGCCCGAAGCGCTTGCAGTTAACATATCGAGCCATTCTCACAAAGTTTCGCAACCTGCATGAGGTCTAAACCAAATACAACCGCTAAGCAAATAGCACCGCATATCGCACCCCTGGATGCACCTACAAGACCCAATTATCTGTCTATCCTCCCCTGTTACCTACAAGAAAAGCAGCCCTGACTACGCTATTTCCCGTACAGGTATATAATTTGCCAATTTCTCTAATGAGATGCTTCTTATTAACATTGGCAGGTACGTTGTAAATAATTATTTTAGGCCATGACTTTGCCGGTACCGCCGCCGAAAGTTGTACCCTGACAAGCGCATGGTGCTCCACCAGACCGGTCAAGAAGTCCTCTGCTGACTCTATTAACACGGATTTATTAGCTATTTTAATTATCCTGGTCGGTTTGATACCAAGTTCCGCTGATGTCAGCTGAGTGGTGAGTAATTTACAAATATCCTCCGATAAGGATACTTTTGTTTCGTCAATTGGTTTAATGATAGATTTAAACCATTTCTAAGGGGCAGGAGAAGCAGTTGGCGTAGAAGAACCAGCCCCGCGCGTCGGTGCCGCCGCCACCATGCTATATGAAACAACCGGTGCAGGAGCTTGTTGCTGCTGCTTAAATATTTGCCATGCAGCCCTCTTCACCACGTACTCAACAGAGGGGGGCGTCCAACTCTCATCTGCCACATTAAGTGCCACCAGTTCCGTCAAGTATACCTGGACGTCCGTAACGCACCCTACAGCGCCAGCGTTTTTCTCGACACCCGCCTTACAGGCATTAATAAACTCAAGCAAGCCGGTAAAAGCAGTATTAACCTTAACAATGACATTTTGCAGTGCCTAACTACAGAGCGCCGGCGTCTCAACGCTAAGCTCCATGTAAGAGCCCGTATCGGAGGATATGTCACAAGACGAAATCAAAATAACGTATGTGGTAGAATCACCAGTGTTTAACCACGGCCGTAAAAGCTACAATGGAGCAAGGTGTGGTTCTTCGGTACTGCGGGGCTAAACACTGTCGGGAAAATAAGTCTAAATCGGTAAATATAGGCGCCACTGTTTTCAAGGCCACTGCATACAAGTCATGTTTGAAGAACACTCTGTATGTCCCGATATCAAAGACCTTACCTTTTTAAGCGGAAAACAGACGCTAACGGCACTGCAGTAACAGGATTCAAAATTAAAAGAAAATGTTCTTATGCTGAAGATGCTCATTTGTTTTAGGTCACTCTGTATAGAAAGTTTAATGAAATAAGGCTTCATACGGATTCAACTACTAGTTACATTATATAAATAATTGAAATTGTATTGTGCATTGAATAAGGTAACTGAGGGCTGATTTCCTAACTGACCACCCTGTATATAGTTTACTGAATCAATTGAACTTTAGGTTCTTTGAACTAAAAGTGTTCCTTTCATTTAGAAGTAAATAATTTAGGACCTGTTATCGTTAATAAACTCATGAGACTAATTCACTTTTTGCATGCGCACAGTAAAACTAAGTGACACTTTAGGTTATTGATTAAAGAACAATTAGAATTTTGGACACAAGAACATCTTTATATCAAAATTAATTGGCATAAAATACACAAATAAATACAGGTAGAAATTCAGTCAACACATAAGAAAATACGAATTAAGGCCACTTACAATCTAAAAACAACATAAAAATTAGCTTAAGGAACACTAGGCCCATTCTGATTTATGTAGAGAACACCAGCTGATCATTAGGTCTGGTTTATTTGACTAACCGTATATTTTCAGAGATTGGTCCTAAAATTCGTTAGCGACAAAGCATATGAACAAAGATCAAGTGGGTACCCAGGGGATCTGGAATACTAATTACTTATGCTAAACTAACAACGTAATGATTGCAATTTGAATTGTACACAAATAAATAGTTTACTAAATTAATTGTTCATTTACAGTGACGGTTAAATATTTTTAGTCTATAATTTATTTATTAGGTAATTATCTAGAACGAACCGTACGTCTTTTAGTTAAATTTTACGTTACTCTTGCACAAAATAAAAGAAAGTCAGCGAGGAGAACTCTTAACTCAGTAATGACGGGTTACACAAGGGTAGTTCCTCTGTATTAAATTCGGAAATGGACGGCAGAAGCATAAAGAAATTGTAAAACACTTACAGGTGACGAATAGTCTGTATTTAGCGGATGCTTCAACTAACTGACTTCTAGGAATAGGAATCACCGTTTGGTATGACGATACACACCAGAGTTGGCCACGTTTTTATTGAAAAGAAGATCCCAATTTAATTGGATATTACTGCTTGCGGAAAACGCCAGGCAGTTACACAAAGCTTCAATAAATGCCCATAATGATTTCCTAAAACGAAAGAAGGAACCACCAAACCAGCACGTAATACTCTTTTTAACACTGTTTACTTAGATCGTTCGTACTCAACTAACTAACTGCCAATCTACTTAAAACCACTGCACCTCCTTCCCCCCCGCCCTTGATAAAATCAAGCGATGTTTCTGCAACATTTTAAAATACGTTACTTTACTCACGGTTTTTCTACTAGAAGCTGATATCACCGGCGACGCAACTCCTGCCTGTTTCTCATTATTACTATTGCCCAGAAACATATTGCGTTTGTTTCAGCCTTAACGAAGTACATTATTTACTTTAACTATTAAGGAAAAGAATTTTTATGAACCTAACGTTCTATATTTAGTTCTTTAAAGATGAGATAAGTAACTAGCTTCAATACATTGTACATACGATCTGGCGTAATGCTTTTGTGGCTGCAAACAACTTCTACATTTGTATGAGATTTAAAAGGATTGAATTATTTTGTATTCTACAAGGTACATTGAGAAATAGTTCAATAAAAAGGCAGATTATTCTTAAATAAAAGGGTGTTTTTAAAGGTTTAAGATTTGAATTGAATTTGAATTAAAATGTAAGTAGATAATATAATTCGTAAAGCATATTGAAGTTTTATTAATTTAAATAACGCAAATAACACAATAACACAAGAAAGCAGCGGTAGCTGACAGATGATCGTTGTGTTTTAGCTCTGGAAGCGCAGGTGTGTCCAATCCCTGACGTCTAACTTGCCTCGGAGGCCATAGCTATCTACGCTGCACGAGTGCAAGCGCAGATAACCACCGCTAACTACATCGAGCACACGGCCTTGTACTTAGTTCAATTTGTTAAATAAAATATAAAGTAAACTTTCCGTTGTAACTTAATAAGTGTACTAATTACTAGTCTTGTTATTACACACGCCCAAGAACTAACACTATCCACGTGACAATTAAAATATGTACAATTAAATGCAAATGATAAGATATAAATAGGTATTTGTATTATGCAATAGAACGGCCGTTTTGCTGCGTTTTGATGAATCAATAAAAAGCCGCCATTCTTCATCTCTATACGCATTTTCTTAATTGGTCCATTAAACCTTTTACGTGAGTGCAATGCACTAAGGACATCTCTTCGTCTTTTGTAAAAACATCCGTAATTTATTATTTATCTCTGTCGCGATAAAATGAAACTTTTGTTTTAGGCTTCAAGAGGTTTCTATTTTTTAGAAATGAAGCTGCGAATTCAGGACCATCTTTTGGTAAACCGAGGTCTTGAATGAAATCATTCAGTTCCAGCTGCGACACTGATAGTGGAACGTTTGACTTCAAGTTATGCGCAACATATTCATCTCCTCCGTCGTTATTTTCATCAAAATCATTACTATCTTCTTCAGGTTGATCACTCGTGTCACTACCATCTGCGTCAGGCTGGTTATCGACTTCCATTCTATCATTTCTTCTGACGCTGCAATCAGTTTGGCGTGCTTTTGGACCGATTTCAATTGGTCTTACAACTGTGGATACATTAATGTATGAAATGGTCCCTTATTCCTTCTAACATTATTCATGCAAAATTATCAGTCTTTTACATGAACGGGTCTCTTCCATATGGTTGGTGTAAAGTATTTGTGGTATCTTTCGTTTTCTGAATTTTTGAAACGATACAATATCAATCTACAGGGATTACAAATTATGTGCGGAACCCAATTTGTTTCTGCAGTAATTTAAGGTCGAGATACGTTTCGTAAAAGCTTTTCACTTCCTGGTCTATTGATTTTCGCAAACAGTTTACTTCATATTTACTCAAAAAATAACAGAATGCATCTGATCTATTCTTGCAGTCGTGCAATTGAGAAATACCCGTGGTTGTTTTCCTTGTATCATGAGACTTTCCACCAACCAGGCTGCCCATTAATGAAGAGCTACGGTTGCATGATGACGACGTTGGAGGGCCGGCTTTTCCACCCTAACCAGACGCTGATACTGGGGTTTTTAATCCCTGCACCGTAAAACACTTTTTACCTGTTCCTGCTATGATGGCATGAACGCCGTTTACCCAGAGACTTAGCCAGTATGGATCCGTTTCCCACTGTTACCACATGGAGGTGCCCTGGTTACAGACATACGCGAAAAATGCTAACAAAGAGAGATTATGAACCTTAAGACAGTTATCGCGTACATTTATACATATAGACCGCCGTGAAGAAAGAGATGCTAGGTTCCTCATTCCAATAAAGTCTCATTTCATTGGCCACACTCGGCAGTAAAACATAGTCAGTTCTACTGTGTTACGTTGCGTTAGATTGGTTTAAGTTAGGTTAGGTTAGGTTTTGTTAGGTTTGGATGCGTTAGATTTATTTGTAGGTTTAGGCTTCGCGGACTTTGTGTCAAAATTAGCTTACCCGGTAGCAAAGTACAATCAGCTCACATTTGCTGCGTTGGGTAAGGTTGGGTTAAGCTAGATAAAGTTAGGTAAGGTTATGTTAGGCAAGGTTACATTTTTGTGTAGGTGCAGACATACTTTGAAAACTTGCTTGTCTGTCAGTATATCACAATTTATTTGTATGACTGTGTAATGAATCCTAAAAAATATAAAATTTATGCATTGTTGAAATATAAAAGATTCTAATTAAAACAATGTCCCAGACTATATGGTCTTCCTAAAACACATAAGAATAATATTCCATTAAGGCCTATAGTAAATACCATTGGTTCTCCTACATATATTTTATCTAAATATTTAAGTGATTTACTTAAACCACATATA
>JAHWXV010251065.1:0-11390 GCA_024586415.1 Phrixothrix hirtus | reverse complement strand
ACATTTATTTATCAATTGCATTACTTGTCAATTTTTGATTTGTCAATTTTATTGAAAAAGAAAGCAAATAGCTTTCGAAACGTTTAATTTTTATTAAAGTCACACAGTTTATCCAAAAATTGTTTTAATTATGAATAATAACTGTGAAAGTTTCCATAAATATTTACAAATTGTTACATTGATTTCTATTACAATTCCATCCACACAGCCAAAAACAAGGTGAAATCTTCCTTTTTGAAAAAATTGTGCCAAGTTAAATGCATTTTCTGGCCAGCTTATAAATCTAGCCAACAAATGGTGAATTAGGTTGCAACCAAGGTTACTTTATGGCAAACTGTTGATTTATTTATACTGTACATTTTTGCTACATCAAAATAGTAGCAATCGTTTCTCATCTAACACAACATTGCCAGAATTTGTTCTCTAATAAAGTGCTTTGTTTTTGCATTCCATCTTTCTAAATTTTGACCAATTTTTTTTTAGCAAAAAATGTACTTGCTCATAGCTGAGGTCAAACGATTCTTTACATTGAAATTCATTATCCACGTAATATTTTATTCGTTCTTTGTACGATTTCCAACAAACTTTTTCTTTTTTCTTCTAATCTTCACTATCCAACCATAAGATTCATTTATTGCCATTAATTTGAATTTGTATTTTATGGCACACTAAAAATAATTTGCAATTGACAAATTGACAAACTTTACAATAGTATATTGTAATACGTACAGGTGTGGAAGCATTTAATTGAAAAATGAGTTTTTCAAATTTCCCATCTGCAAGTATGCTACATAGTATTTTTTTTGAGACCATGAAAAATGTTCAAAATTAATAAAAGCTTTTATCAATGTCAAAATTATTAATAATAGTATATTATATATCAAAGGACTAAAGTGCTTGTTTTAATCCTGAGAGAAATAATTCCTCGAGGGATTAAAAAGCACTAGTGTGCTGAGGTATATACATTATTTTTTGCACTTCCAAAAAATTTAAAATCAAACGGTCAAAGAAAGTAAAATTGCATGAATTTAATATTAACAGTTTGTTCGATTTAGCAATGTATGTTTCACGCCAAATGCTATTTAATTTTTATTTGCGAAACACTATAATGATTCTTTCAGCAATATGTAATTTTAATTAATTAATTTTTGTTATTGCCATGGATTTAATTTTTTATGTGGGATTTAATTCCCTTGAGACTAAAGTAAAATTTTAATCCTTTAAGATTAAAAGTGTCACTTTATGCATGAAAGCAAATGACTAAATGTGGCGGTTTAGTCCCGGAAGTGCAAAAACATCATGTAATGTACATAGTACATGACCATGTCATATTTTTAAATATCAACGCAACCATACACAAACTGATGCATGAAAATGGCAGTATTTAATGAGAATTAGGATTTGTTAATTTTTTCAACAACTTTACATTATTGCTGCACAGATGTCATTATGGTTTTTGTAGCACTCATAGTATCTAAAAACAAATGAAATTGTAATTATCACTTTCTGAGGAATTATGTATGTTTAAGAAGTGACTCAATCTTCTATGTGCAATAAAATAGCAGTTCCATTGTTCTAACAGTAAACTACTGTGTATTACAGTGTAGAATAAGAAAATAACCAAAATTATGAAATTTTAATCATATCTAGAAATTTATTCCGGAGATAAACTTTTGTTCTAAGAGTTATGTAAAATATTTCACCGCATATGAGCGAAATATAATTCTAAAATTACGAAATGATGGTAAAAGTTATCGATTTAATTAAAATATGCTTAGGTGTTCAGCAAAATAAGTTACAAATGCGATTAAATAGCAAAATAGAGCCAAAAATCATGGTGGCAAGAAGCAAACAACTAATAGAAAGGACATTCAGATTTTAAGGCTAGTTAGAAAAGATCCATTCAAAATAGTTGGAAAATTAAAGCTAAATGTTAGTAGCTCAACTATGAGACATTGCTTAATAAAAATTAATATGTTTGCCAGAAGACCCAGAGAGGTCCCATTTCTGAAACCTACCTAGACACGTGAAAGCTAGAATTAAGTTGGAAAAATATTCTCTGGACAAATGAATCAAAAATTATGTTACACAGTAATAACTGTTGCTTCATAGTTTGTATGATGACTACCATGTACTGCCTTACATCCAGAGTATACAAAGACTATTAGCCACGATGGTTCTAGCATTATGATTTGGGTGTGTGTCTCCTAGAATGGGACCGACCTTATTTTTAAAATAACAGTTATTATGATGCAGGATGTCTACTTACAAATAACTGATATTATGTTACCATATGCTGAGGAGGAAATGCCTCTTAGATGGGTCCTACAATAAGACAATGGCCCAAAGTACAAGACAAGAAAGGTTACACAATGGTTTTTCAACAACCATGTCATGGTAATGTCTTGGCCTGCACAATCACCAAATCTTAATCTAACAGAGAATCTGAGGAATGATGTAAAAGCCAGTGGTAAATGAAGATAAACCATTGAATAATAATGAATTTTAGGATGTTGTGTATACTGCATGGCCGTTCATTCCGTAAGTTAACCCTTTAACGCGTAGTGGTCGAATTATAGACCACTTGTGTTTCTGAACGATGCAATGTATCATTGAACTTAAAAATCAACCACTTATATTTACTACACCTGCCTTAACGTTCAGAAGCAAAAATTAACCATAAATACATAATGTGCAGTTACTATATAATATGTGGTCGAAATTTCGACCAGTGCTCACCTAGCGGTTACATTTTAACGAGTTAATAGTTGACTTGTGCATTCCAGAAGTTTTTTGTTAAACTAGTGCAATAATTAGGTAAGTTGTTGTATTTAAAATATACTAGAGACTTGGTAATAATACTACATTGTAATAAATTTATGATAATTAATAAAAATTTAAAGTTTTGTACAATTCTTTTTAATATAACGTGAAATTTCCTTCAACACAGAACTTTTAAAGGTGTTATTATTTGTAATTATTATTAACAAAAATCTTAAACTCAATATGTTTTCTATAAAGCGAAACTTTAGGTTAATCAAAATTGCTTTTATTTTGGCTAAAGAAATATTACATATTATGTGACAACATGGTATGTACTGAAATTGAAATATTCTTGGGAATGTAATTTATAAGAATTTTTGCTTTAATGTAAAAGTAAATGATTCATAATTTATATTATTAATCTTAATCTGAATAAAATTGGTGGTTTGATCGTAATATACAGTTAATGTTTTAACATTCTATATAGTTTTTCTTTTTTATGTTTATATTCATTTTATGCTACATTTACGTTCTTTATATACTTTATACAATTACTTTTTTCTTTTTCTTTACTATTTATGTTTTATGCTGCATTTATGTTCTATTAAAATTTATTTTATAATGTAGATTTTTCTAAGTGGTCAAAATATCAACCAAGAATTTTAAAGGTTGGTGTGGACCCCAAACATTTTTGGTCAAAATATTAACCACCATATACAGCCGAAATAGTGAAAAATTTTGAAAAATGTTTTCAATAATATCTGCTCAGAATGTGCTAAAAAGGCAATCTGTGATGTAAAAAAACGGAAATTTTAACAAAAATGGTACTGCGCATTAAAGGGTTAATTGATAGCACAATGCAATGTTATAAAATAAAGGACAGACATTAAAATATTGATTTAATTTTGACAAAAAATGTACATTTTTTCTTATATTTATCGGAATCCGATTTATTTTTAAATGATATTGCTATTTATATGGACAGTAATTATTGAAAATTGTTTTTTATTTTAACACAGCTATTTTTTTGTTCTCATATTAACTTCTTTTACAGCAAATCTATTTTGTATTTACAATTGTAAGAAATATTAATAAAAAGGTTGAATTTCCAAAAACTGATATTTTCATGCACAGGTTTGTAGGTTATTGCAATAGATGAATGTGAAATATCATAGTTAGTTCAATTCCACCCTAACGAAGCGGGTTGCTGTAGGGCTAACTGAGACCCCTCTTCAGTCAAGAATAGGAAGTAAGGATGGGTTGGGAAGGAGATTCAAAGGAATGAGTGGAAATACTGTCTCAATGTTTACTTCAGAGGAAGTGTCTCTCAACTCAGGAAACCACTTGAAACCTGAATCATAGTAGGCAGCTCTGGGGATTGAACCCAGGACCTCCTTAATACTAGACCATAGCGTTAACTACTACTACACCTCCCAAACTCAGTGTCAAAGATAAAACAAATATTACTTGCTTTGGATGCAAAAATTCCTTTGGCCCCCATGACTTCAACTATTATGCTAGTTTTGCCATACTTACTAGAATTTTACTGAACCAGGTGGAGTTCCACCCCAGTAGGGATTTTAACATGCCAAACATCATATTGGCAGGTTATCTATGATTTTAAATCAAGAAGAAGGCATGCTTTTAAAGTTTTCTCTGTTAAAAAATTTGAACCCGCATCCTTTGGACATAGAGGTAAACTTGCTAACTTCTACATCGAGGAAGGCCAATACTGTTATTTGTACTTAATTAATTAAGCACTAAAAATGTTAAAAATAACTGAAAATAATATTAATTATTTCAATTAACTAAATAAATTGTTATTTAACATGTGAAATCTGAGTGCAAAAAATATTTTCCACACTCGGTATTTTAAAAGCCTGCTTTCAACATTAATTATTTAGTCAGAAAATCAAGTTTGTGTGCTCTCATAGAAGAAATATTTTAATAACTACATGCATGTAAGTAGATGTGGATAGTTCGATACCCCAAGCCAGGTATCTTTAGAAGCAATACTTTTTAATATTAGTAAAATTATCAGAATAACAACGGTTTTGTTGTAAATTAAAATTAAAAATTAAAATTAAAATCCTTTATTAAACATAACTTTCCGATAAAGGTTTTACGAAAAATCACTTAGGTTAACTCGGTTATTAAAAATAACCACAGAAACAATATTGTATGTACAACATTTTTTAGGAACTGGGATAACACTATAGAAACAACTCGATAGGTTTGTTTGTTTGACTACTCGAAGCAACTTAGAGCTAATTATTGCTGTAGTAATAATTATTGTTATTAATTAAAACCATAATAACTAATTGCTCCGAGCTGCTTCGAACAAACAAATAAACCCATTCAGAGTTGACTGTTGTAGAACTAATTTTGTTACTTGATTGAAGGTTATAATAATAGTTATTGTCAATCTCTAACATCCTCGTTATCAAATCCATGAAAGACCTATCCTAATTTTGCTTTTTTTGCGTTTTATAATTATAACATTATTATATCTTTAACAAATTTTAACTGGCACTGTTTTGAAACAAATTATTGATTTTATGATAAAGATAGAAAATTCGAATGTTAATGAAAGTTTCGTTGATATTTAGAAAACAGTTACAATTGCACAATTTTTAATATCTAAGAGTAGTTTGTACAATTTCTTCCTGAATTGAACATAGTAATTGTAATAAGAATAAAATTAAATTTAATAAAATTGAAAGAAATAATTTTGAGCGTCTATACATTTATGAAATTAATGCATGCTTTAGGAAATTAATTTTGAGGCGAATAAGAAGTAAAATATTTTATTATGTGCGTTTATATTTAAAAAATTCATAAATATATTAAAAAATATGTTTAAGTAAAAAATTGGTAATGTGTGGGAAGCACTGTGACTTTTTATTTGGAGAATTAAAAACAGCTGAGAAAAGCGAGGGAAATGGTGTTTATTTCGTAAAATAATTGCGCATGTGTGCGGATGTTGGCGTCGCGACGGTGCGCCCGGGCCGGAGTCAGTGCCGCGCCGACTACCGCACGACCGATCGAAATGGCGAGCTGATATTTATTTATACCTGGAGCTAATCAAAGTGTAGTACTTGGTGCAGTAGAAGTGCCAGTGAAATGGCACAAGAACTCGTTGATTCGATTACAAGAAAAAAACGTGCCTCGGATTTTTCGCGATTTAGAATGCTTATAATTTTATATGTGAATTCATTTAGTGTAAAAATAAATTGAGAGAAGTATGCAACAAGCGAACCAAGTGAACAGTAGCTCGGCCGGGGAAGTGGGCAACGGGGGAATCGTAACTTCCCCAGCTGCGACTGGAGCCACGGGCACGGCGACCACTAAAAGCCACGTGAATGGAGGTAGATTCGATTTCGACGACGGTGGCACTTACTGTGGTGGGTGGGAAGATGGTAAAGCGCATGGCCACGGCGTGTGCACCGGCCCCAAAGGACAGGGTGCATACTCCGGATCCTGGCACTACGGATTTGAAGTTTCTGGTATCTACACTTGGCCAAGGTAATTCAGTCTTTTGTTACAATTAACAATCGCAAGCGAACTATTCATTAGGCAAATGTAAGCCTTCCTTCTTAGATTTTGGCAACATATGTTTAAAACTTACTTTAGTCCTTCACTGTACAAAAATACATTTACTAATAAATATCAACAGTTACAGAAATGTTTTAATTACCTGAAATAAAGAGAACACCGTTTTGCTAAAATATATTTCAAAAGCATATCTCTATTTTATATTCCAATGTAAATAAATTAGTAATTTTAAGCATAATCCCATTTGGAACTGTTCCAAATACCGTTCAATGCAATGTTTCATCTAAGAAAAGAAGGCTTGGACGACGATCTCGGGCATTTGCCTTCAAATCATTCCATCGTCATGAAGCTTTAATCACAAGTTATACACATTTTTTATTTTTTTAAATATGTTACGTACAGTCAACATTATATACCATAATAAAATTTTCAACCACACAATAAATTTAAAACGGACCTGGATTTTAGAACCACGTAGGTACAATATATACGAGGTGCTATACAATTTTAACACCGCTTTTGTAAATATCTATGTGCATATTAGTTCAAAGAATTTTAAGGAAGAAAATGCCTAAATTTATTTTTAAACTAAATAAATAAATTATCTTAACTTTAATAAAAATAGTCGTTTGTTACATTTTAAAATGGTAAATTCACAATTGTGTTTAAAATTTACCGGAAGACCTGAATTCCAGTATCGAAAATACATAATTCAATATTTTTCAACACGTAATAAAAATATTGCCCATAGATTTCCAACATATGTTTTTACTAATGCTGAATCAATATTGTCAATGAAGATTTCTTCTTATTATTATGCGCTTCCTAGGTTTTTGATTTTTTCCAAGGTTTCATTGACTTAGAAATGAAATTTTCTTGGTCGTTATTAAATCTTACGGTTTTAATTAAGACGTGTTTTAGAAACAACATCAACGATTTTTGTTGAAATAAGTTAGCGGAAAAAAGTAAAAACTGTGTTCTAAAATTTGGTGATTAATCATCAATAACAGAAGATAACTTTTGAAGATGTAACACTTTCTATCTTCACGGTTTCAAATCGAAAAAATAATAGAAGATATTTACGATACGAAATCTAAACTTTTCGTTGTTCTTTGAAGGCAAATGTACGAAAACGTTATATATAGACCAAAGAGAGCAAAAGTTTCCCGACAATTCTTTCAAGGTTGTAGCGTTAATGAGATCTGTTGAGCTTTAGATAACTAAGATGTGAAAGGCAGAGTACAGCTGAAAAGTTCGCTTTGGTGAACACAAAAAGTACCTAATAATCATGGTTTGCAAATAATCCAAAGCATTTTGTTAGTAGTCGTGTCCAAATTTTTTCTTTTTTATGAATAACCCTGTAATATGTGATATTTGCACTAATCTTCTTGGTTTTGCTCAAAGTTTGCGTCCTAGCAATCTTCAATCATAGATACTTTTCCCCCGTTTTTAGCATGATACCTCTACCATTTTGACAATTCTCATCTTCGATGACTGTAATATTTGGTAGCTCCTGATTTCGACATATCGCATGTTGGCTTGTATAACTTTTGTCCTTAGCAACCTTAAGTTAATATGTATCGGACGGCCAGATAATTTAAATAGTTGAGTAAACACTGCTGCGCAAGATAAGCTTCCGATCTGTCCTCACGCATCATTCTGAAGTCAGCCAAATATCTTGGTTTACATGAAAACCAGTGGCGACTTATTCTGTTTCGGGATGTACATAAAAATGTGCGGAAAAAATAAAGTTACAAAACTAGCGGGACCCATATTGTCCGTTTTGTCTTAAGGGATGGCTAAATATTTAAATTCATGCAAATGATCTTCCAATTCGAATATGGCTCTGTGAAGTGTGTGAGCTTGATATCTGCCTTTCAGGATTTTAATTCGGGCACTAATTATGCCCAAATATGAAAATAGTATTGAACGATAACACCGACTGAAGCAAAATATGGACGCTTCTTCTGCTAATGACAGCGTTAATTCTCTTTGATTTGTTATATACCAATGAACAATGGCAGATATGCACGTTAACGGACGCACAAAAAGCGTAGAAATGACGCTTACTTTACAAGTTATCAGAGAGGGTTCCAAGTATCCTACTCTAATAAACGCATTTGTATCCAATGTCGTGACTAATATACTGCAACGATATCTAAGTGAAAATGTTATAACAGTAAACATTTTCGGAGATGTTGATCTGTGTTGAAAGAAATAACGAAGAAAATTGAACTGAACTTAAAATTCAACACATCCTGCATATTTCTACACACATCTGCGCATCGAAAATATATCGGTTTTGGAACGAAGTTCATCACGGCCCGTTACTTCTATCAATTAGCCGGATTTAATAGCATTTAAAATACAACTTCAAGAAACTTCTGTATCAAATTATATCTGAGTCAAAAATTTCGCCCAGGTATACGAGTCGAGATCAGTACGAAGAGAGCTCATTAACGATGAGCGTTTTTTTACACAAATGGATATAACAGATTCAGGTATCTTGAGTTCAAGATTTACATTGAGTTTTCTGTACCGTGCTTCCAAATTCGACCACGTAGGCTGTTGGGAAAACATCGTAAGTGAGGATATCGCAAAAATTTTCGATTCACACATTTCTAATTTTTTAAAAAAATTGCTTCATTTAAGTTTATAGCAGACAAGATGGCGACAGAGAAGATATTAAAAAATATTCCCCCTCCACTCCAAATATATTTAGCTGTCTGGAAATGTTTTTAAAAAAAGTGGTATTGAATAAACTTCAGCTTTAGACTTTACAAGTGCTGAATGTGCACCAATTCTGAGAACTATTTAAATAGCTACAGGATATCGATATTTTAAGAAACATATGCATTAGGTTTCAAATCCAAAATAGTAAACAGCTTTAATTTTTAGATCATGAATGTTACTCACTAGTGAGTGACTTCAGTCACAGAAATTATAATTACTGAATGCTGTTTAGGTGTCAAATTTATAAATTGGCACCTGTATAACTATCAATACATTTTAAAAAACATTAATTTGAATTTGTTTTAAAAATTTTCCTCAATACACTTTTAACTAAAAGTAAAATAATTAATATTTGTATTAAATTAAAAAAATAATAAACCACAGACGCTATCTAATATACACCTAGAGTTTTCCATCAAATTGCAATCCAAGGCAGTTGGGATGTGGTAAGAAAAGCTAATTTATAAATAGTTCAAGATTACAACAATTTAATTTTTATAGGCCATAGGTGCTTGACAACTTTTAGCACAAAAAATAGGGAAAATTGAAATAAGTGGAAAATTCAGCAAAACAACACGAATTATACATATGTATGTACATACATACTTGACCGCCAATTTCTAATCGTAAATCTTTTATGTTAAAATTGATGAAAAAGAAAGCTAGTAATTTGTATAAATATAACCAAGAAAACCCATAATGCAATATTTACAAATTAGGCTTAAAGCGTTAAAATTAAAAACATAACCTCAAATTTTTAACGGTTTTAACAAATCTATCCTTGTTTACGAGTTGTGTTACTTATCAGTTCGCGGAAAAAAGTGAACGTATTAATTCATACGTATTTGCAATAAAAGCACTCGAGCGTATTATTTAAAATTCAGAAAACTGTAACGCGGTAGTAAATCACCAAACATTTCATTGTCCAACTAACAATCGTTTCCAAGACATGGAACGAAATGCCCAACTTTAAATTATTCATTTGACCTGGCGCCAGGAAGTCTAAAATCTACTTCGGGATAAAATTAGGACGCCTACAATTGCAATATTGTCAAGAATCCCATTAAATCGATTCCAAAAATTATTTCATAGAATTTTTGCTGTATTGTTTTGCTCTATTTATAGAGTAGACCTACTTAGAAAGAATTTCGGCTTTTAGCAGTCAAAAATAAACTTAGCACTGAAATTAGTCAGGGGGAACGGCGTCTAGTCAATTCGTAATTGCATGGTTCCGGATAATTCTACGGCACAAATAAAGAGGAAGTATGCAAACTTGTTCCGTGTTTAAAGTACACTTAAGCCAAAGCCATTGTCAGCGATGACATATTTAAACCTGTAGAAGTTTGTTCTAATTATATACTTACATATTATGAATAAGTACGAAAATAAATTTAGAAATTAAACACATGAGCGGTTGATCATTTAACGCCCTTTTATTTTCGACATATTGAGTTGTAATAAATAAGAACTTTATAATCTTATGAAGAACCATGTTGCCATCTTGTATACTTCACATAAACACAACAATTTAATTGTATACCTTGAATTACTAAATTTGCAAATAATAATTTAAAATAGTTGTTAACACACGGAATTTTTTTTGTAAAAGCTTAACTTACAATAAGCGAAAACCTGGATGTTTTATTAAGTAGAACGAAGTTGTAACATCGCCTGGTTGAAAAAGGATGACATGGCTACGAAACATTTTAAGGCAAAAGACAAAGCGATTAAACTTTCAATGTCAATTGTACACAAATGTATTAGGTGATTTAATTTACCTAACTGTGTCATAATGAACTTACTTGAAACTGATTTGAGTTATATAATGGCCTTCCTTATTTGCAGAACAGTTTTCCTTAAGCTATCGAGTTCATGGAACAAATTCATGGTTTTAATTTTTGATTTTTTAGAAGAAATTGTATTTAAACACTAAACGTTTTATTTTGAAATATTTGTAACAATAATGTAACGAAACTAGTTAATTGTTTTACAATATTTATTTATATTCACTAAAATTACAATCATTTATATACACTTAATTTATTTAAATATTTATTTCCACAATTCACTTTCAACAAACGTTTATTTCTATTTATGTCTATTTATACCATATTTATATCAGTAATGAACAGTACAAGATTGTAATAAAAACTAACTAAGGGAATTCAATTTACTGTTTATATAGAATAGATAAATGCTAGAATGTGATGGATTAATCTAGAATAAGAAATGTTACAACAATAAATTACAATGCTATGACTCATTGCTGACCTAATTGAATTGACAGGTATCAATTACCGCAATGAGTCGCCTAGGATTACATCATCTATTTTATTCTA
>JAHWXV010251033.1:0-20435 GCA_024586415.1 Phrixothrix hirtus | reverse complement strand
ATATATATATATATATATATATATATATATATATATATATATATAGTTTTGATAAATTTCAAAGCTTATAATAAGCAATTATAGTTATATTATTTAATACTTCACAAAAAATTTTTGTAGACATTTTAAACATTGTTCATTTTGGAAAATAATTTACTTATAAAAAAAAAATTTACTTCAGAAGGACTAAAAGTTCTAGGATTAAGATTATTTTAACCGAAACATGTAAGACAATAAAGAAAATGGATTTTTTTTGTCAATTTTAGTTCTCAATAAACGCCCCTTGTATATTTAAAATTATAGACCATTTTGAATTTTGCGCAATTCTATTCAATGGTATATTTTAAGGATAATTACAAATATATTTCTTTTCTGTTCTAAAAAATACAGTTTCAATTTTTATATGTTATGTATATGTCGTTGTATTAAAATTAATTCAATAAACGAAGAAAACGTCACCATTTTCGCTTTAACCTTTGAGGTAGAGGCGCTTGTCCGTTTTTCAGATAGTGAAGTTACGAGGTCGTCAGATTTTACCGCTTGCTTTAGATTTTGTGCATAATATTTTAAATATATAAAAAAGGTAAGTGAGCCACCTATTGGTATAATAAAAGAATACGGTTAGCAGTAAATTAGATAAATATTTTTTTAAATTGCAGGAATTGGAATTATTGAAGCTTTAAAGGCTAAAAATATAAGACAATTTGAAATTCACTGACAACTTACACTAACACATATTTCTATGAAGCGCTAATTTTTATAATTTTCATCATTTTAATTAGTATGATTATTTACAATCACAAAAATTCACTCTACAAGGAAAAGGTTACGTGTTGTTTCTTACCATTTTATGTTGGGTCGTGACTCATGGCCGAATAAAGACCTGAGTCTACAAGATAGTTTGATGCTAATCCCTTTATTTTGGGGATAGAGGTTGATTGTATTTTTATGTATAAACATATTTTCATATGTGAATAAAAAGCACGTGTTATATTTTCCAACGTCACAGACTACAAGACGTTCGTCAATTATTTTATGGTACCAGAAACCTAAATTTCGAGGCTAACTTCGAGTTTTTCCAGAGAACATATTAGATTGTGCCTAACCTTTCTCCAAGCAACGAATGGGCCTCTTTTGCATTCGTTATAGTATGTGATTTTAAATATAGTTAATTTCCTTGTCTCCTACTTTCTTCAAAATAATGCATAACCCTTGAAAAACTACGTTAATAAAATAACGTGTCTCGAAATTGATGTTCTTCGAATATAATTCCGAGTAACGCCCTACAGAGATACCCCTAAAATTATAAATTCTCAAACACAACAGCTTTACGATTACCAGGTTATAAATTAGTTTTGCAATTCGTTGCGTTAAAATTCATGAAATGCTATAGTGTACAATTAATTTGTTTCATAATTAATTTACTAATTAACTGTTTACTTATATTAAGTTGCTTAGTTAATGTTAATTAAATAAAATGAAGAATTTCCTTAGACTTTGAATGTAAAATAATTAATAACTTTTCGAATAATTTGTTGAATGTGCAGGGTGTTCGGTAAATGTTGCGAAAATAACGGAGCTTGTAGATGACGTCACTACAATCAAAACGGTCTAAATGAATTTTTGACTTCTAACCCATTCTTTTAAAGTTATAGTTATTTAATTTTTCTGTATTTTAAAGTTAGCAAACAAAAATGCATTACAAAGTCGCCTTGTCTATTTCTTACGTTTTTCACGAACAATTACTAGTGATATGTTACGCACGTCCGTAATTCATCTGAAATAATGAAATATTAGCATTGAAGAAGGCTAATGGAAATGCTGCAATGGCTGTAAGAATTTATCAACAAAAATATCGGAACTGTCGTGTACCGTGCGCTAAAATATTTATTTCTACATCATAGATTACGTGAAAACGATAATATAAAATCGCTGGTTGTAAATTAGGTGTTCCTGTTCGAAGAAACCTTCAACGAGAAGAGCAAATTTTAAACTGCATAGGAAACTTTCCTGTTGTTAGTATTCGCAAACTTTCCACACAGTTTAATGTTATAAAATCTTTTACATCCAGCACCGTTTACCACACCTGTTATTACGAACGAGTTCAAGGATTACGGCCTCAATATTATAACAAGAGTTCAGTTTCGCCGATGGATTTTGAGAAAACCAAAAATTGCGTAAAAATTAATATTTACCGGCAAAACGGCATTTACTAGCATGGGGTTTTTACTCCTCACAATTCTTGTATTTGGTATGATGAAAACCCGTACGCAATTGTACCGAATCGGCATCAACATCAATTTTATGTAAACATCTTGTGTGGTATAATTTGTAACGAATTGCTTGGTCCAATTGAATTACCTGCTAGCCTGAATGGAACTATTTCCCAAATTTGCTACACAATAATCCATTGTATCTACGTGTAAATTCGTAATTTGTGCATGACGGAGCTGCTTCGGTACCTCAATGAAGAATACCCTACAACGCGCATTGGCAGAGACGTCCTATAGCATGGCCAGCAAGATCTACTGACTTAAGTGCTTTGGATTGTTAGTTGTGGGGTCATCTAATTAATTTAGTTTATGAATGAAGGATTCCTATTAGGAATGAGTTATTCCTGTAACCGCATTCTCGAAATTGCTGAAATTTTTACAAGAATCCAACATAATTTGGAAAGACGTGCTAAACTCTGCATTCAAATGGGAAAGCAATCTTTTGAACAGCATTTCTAATTGTATTTTGGACTACAACCTTCAGAGGAGGTGTCACTTAATCTACAAGCGTCATCGTTTTCTGAACGCCTTTACCGGACACATTATATTTCATTTTAAGCTACAAAGTTTATTATCTAGTGTAAAGTGTTGTAGACAAAGGTTTCCTTTTTCTAACTCAGAGGACTTGTAATTACAGTATTCGCCAAAATAAACAGTACCGAAAAAGGAAATTGTGTTTAGTCTTCTAATTGTTATGATTTATTTATTTATTTATACAGTGTGTCATCGAATTGACCTCACTAAAGCTGTAATTGTTCAAAAAGTTTTGAATCTCGTTTTAATGTTTTGAGATACCGTCCTGCTTGGTATGTAGTTTTTAAAATTCAAGACGATCTTGACAATTGAGAAAAGAATCATTTTATGTTGAAGAAAACTGCTATTTCGGTCAAAAATACGGCAAAATATTATTGCGAAAAGTTGTTCATAATATAAAATTGTGACTATATACAAAATTTCACAAATATCGGATCACTTTAACTAAACAGTATTTGATTTGTATTCTTGCATTGTAGTTACAGTAAATAATAAAACAATTGAATTTATGTTTTATTTTATTAGTACTAATTAAATTATTTTATTGTGCAAGAACTCAAATCAAATACTAATTTGGTCCATTGTTTTAACATAAAATAGTTTTTTTTCTATTTTTAAGACCGTCTTGAATTTTAAAAACTACAAATGTGCTTAAGATTGTTTTCAGATTAAACATGGCGGTATCCCAAAACATCAAAATGAGATCCAACAGTTTTTGATCAATTACACTTATAGAGAAGTCAATTCGGAGAAACACTGTATTTATGTACGATATTTGTCTTTATATTATGTATTTATACCTTATATTTTCAAAATGTGCACTATTGCAACTCAAACAAGTCTTAACATTTTTGAAAATCGTTGTAAACAGTGGTTAACGTAATTGGTGCAAATAGTTCTTCAAAATCTACTAACGGATCTTCTGACGAAATATTAACTCCTTCAGCATACTCCAAATGTATGCATCAGGTGTTAAATCGGTTGAATGGAAAGGGTACGCAAAGTCTTATTCTAATTTCAAAATGTCGATGAAGTAAGTTTGTAAAAGTACCCTCATAACATCAAAGGAGCGATTATAAAAACCGATACAGTTTTTCAATGTTTTAATGTTATTATTAGGTTAGTTAAAAGGACAATGTAAAAGACTAAGAATTCGCAAAGTGCGGGAAACATCTAATAATTACAATAATTAATTATATATATATATATATATATATATATATAAATGTTTGTAAATCTAGTAGTTTATCTAATTAAAATTAGACAAACTACAAATGATGTATTTAATTAAAATAAAGTAAATTAATTGTATATAACAAATAAGGCGCCGCCATTTTAAATACGAAAATGTTGCAAATTCCAAGTACAGAGTTACTGTAAAGCGCAAGAATGAAATAACAAATAAGTCACGCTAGTGGAACAAAGATACTGTGTCTTAAATTAGTATATAAAGAGCGATGCAGGTACGCTTAAGAGACTTCGCTTTAAACCGCTGAGCGAGACGCTCAGATACCGATAAACTTCGCGTTTAGCCGCGAAGCGAGCTAGACACTTTGATATCAACCACGAACCTATACACTTCGACTCCAATAGCGGGGCTGAACACACCGATACGTTTCGACGCGAGACACTCCACCTGCCGGCGCGAAGCGACGCTCTAGATCCGATCGCGATATAATAGACACCGAAGCGCTCTCCTAGCCGGCCGCGCTCATGAATAAACGTGTGATTTAAAATATATAATTGAGCCAGTGAACCTAGTGTTTGCTCGGAAGTTGTAAAACGTCTTGCCATCGCTGACGACGCTTAGGTGCTAGGGCAGAGGGTAGCGTCACCTAGGTCTGAACCACGATCCTCCAGTTAGATATTTGCCAGGGCAATAAGATAGCTGGGGAATCTTGGAAACACCGCCGTACACCGTGCGCTGTCTGACTTATTCTATCGTCGTAGTTTCCCGTAGAACTCGATGAAAGAACCCGCGAGACCTGCAGGTAATGCTCGTAAACGCTTCCTCCAGTTGCCAGGGCGACAGGAAGTTGCGTTGAAAGATATCCAGACCGCAGAAGATATCTGTACGAGGAGCACAGAAATTCCTTCAGGTCGGCTATTAAACCGTTTGTGTATCTATGTTAACAGCATTGATACAAGACCCGTTGTTAGACAACTTCCAAATGCATTCTACCATTCGCTCAAGGTCTGTAGAGGTTAATTATTGTTGATTAAAACTCTCTTATGACAAGCGCTCATTAATTAATTTCATTGATAATAATTGAACATTATCATACGTCCGTTGCTAAAAATTAATACTAACCGAAACCAACCGATTGCTATCAGCAATAATTGAATACATTCTTTGTTTGAATTAAATCCAATATTCAATTACCGTTGCTATAGAATAACTAATGATCATTTTACTTAGTTTATTTTGTATATATTTATTTTATCATTAGAGATCGCATATCTAATTATTTTGAATCATTCATTATTACTTTGTAGATATTTATTCTGAACTTTTCGTACGCCTACTATAAATACTTTTTAATCTGTACTAATCATTCATTAGTTTTTATTTATAATATATAACTTATGAAGGTGCCATTACAATCGTTTCATGGTTATTGGAACCCTGAGAAACACTTCTCATATCTCCGACGGATTTTTATGCATTTATATATGCGATTTT
Source organism: Phrixothrix hirtus (assembly GCA_024586415.1). Taxonomy (NCBI): domain Eukaryota; kingdom Metazoa; phylum Arthropoda; class Insecta; order Coleoptera; family Phengodidae; genus Phrixothrix; species Phrixothrix hirtus. The sequence continues at coordinate 14,945 of JAHWXV010251033.1, read as the reverse complement.
ATCGTAGGTGTGTGCACCGAATTCCCATTGCGGGTGGAGTGTGGTTTATTGCAATTAATTTAAAATTTTTGGTAGGCATAGCATTATTTTTGCTATGCCTTCTGATATTGTGCCACACTCCTTCGTGGCGCCTACGAGAATTCGGCCGACCTGCATCAGTTGTTCCAAACTGAACAGCTTTTCGGAAATTTTTTCCGTCGGAGTGTGGGGCTTCTCCCCTTTTACTGCTGCGGCGTACGAGACGCCGCTTCTTGTTGGTACTGCTGCTGGTGTCGGTGCTGCTACCTGTGCTGCAGGATACCTTGGGCGGTTAGGGCACCCCCGGTAGCTTGCTGTGTGCCCGCCTCCACATCCAGGTGGTTTAGTGGCGTTGGGGTCTTCTCGGGTCCCCTGCTCATCCTCCTAACCGATAGCACAGGGATCCCTTGGCGTATTAGGTCGTCCTTTATCTCGTTGCTGGTAATTTCTTGCGGGAGGCCACGGATGACCACCCGCAGAGGTTTCTCTTTGTTGAAGAGGTGAGTATGGAAAGGGATTTCCCTCTCCTTAAGATAATTGACGACCTTCGCGTGGTCACCTTCGCTGTGGAGATGGAGTTTTACGCCAAAAGCCATGTTCTTGGCGTCGTAGCTCTTGACTTCCAAGCTGTGGAGGTGTTCGCAAACCTGGATCCAGGGGGACTTTTCTCTTATTACTATTTGTGGTACTTGCTCACTTTCTCGCCTTTCGGTGGTGGCATTTGTTGCGAGCGGGTCGAACCTGTTGTTAGTTTGAACTTTTATTGCCGGTTCAGTTGCAGCTGGTTTTCGGGATCGACGCTTCTCCCCCTTTTGCTGTACAAAGCCCTCTAGGTCTGCATCCATTCTTTCTTTTTCTTCTTCGGAAGTTGCGCAGTCAGGGTTGCTGACTGCCAACTTCCTGGCGTCTTCTTCGGCGCTCTTCTGCGCGGCTAATAGATTGATCTTTTCTATTGCAGCGTCGTCTTTTTTAATAATTACTCTGGCGAACTTCTCAGCATCTTCCAAGTCTCTTGCGGAATTTTTTTCGTTATTTCTGTACTGGAAGATACTTTTGCCGGCGGTGTTTTCATGGCTGCAGCTTCTTTAATGGTTTTTAGCATGCTAAAGATGGGAGTTGCTGACTAAACGCGTCATCGTAGTGGAGGCGAAATAGGCACTATCAAACACGTAATTGTATAATTACGCACTATCAAACACCTATTTACTGAGTTAGATACTGCAACCGACCCACCGCAGCAAGCTGAAGGGGTCTAAGTTACAGCATCAAAGAGTACTAGAGCAAACAAAAAACACGACTGCACTTGTTGAAAGCTCAACCCCCACTGCTTATGAAGGTTTATTGACTTGTTATTTATTAACCAATTTAGCTAGGTATAAACGATCAAGCCCTCCGTTAATGAGAAGTCCTGTAAAGAAAGACTCCGGCTTTCACGACTGTAGTCTATCTAAGCAAAAAATAAATAATTTTCCCCCTCGATATAATTAGAGAAAAACGAAACGTCAAAGTTTAGGCCATATGGCTCATTTCCCCATGCTCTTGAAATCATTGCTTGTGCACTTGAAGATTTCATGCGCAGAAAATATTTCTTAAATCTCTCACAAGGGTGTAATAATGTCATATTTGTAACGTTCTGGATTAACAGTAACTGAATGTTGCTTCTCATCCTCAACAAAATAAAAACCAATGATCCCATGTACATATAAAGCATCCCAAATTGTAACTCAAGCATCGTGAAGAGGTTTCTCTGAAATATCATCTGTGTGTACAAAACTAGGGAACTGAATTGTTTGACGATTGATGTAGCCGTTACGGTCTGAAAATCATACGTTTCTCAAAAATTATAATCTTTGTATAATAGGCTTAATAACTCTCCACAATACCCATCTTTTGTGCATTTTTTCACAGCACTTGGTGATTGTCCGATTTGAATGCGATGTAGATAACCGCCAATAAATTTGAAGAATTGATGTATGGATGTTTCACTGATTCAGTTTATACGCAGTTCGTCGAAGGCTTCTTTTGGGAGATCGCTGATTTGCTGATATGCTCAATCATCCAATTATCATTGGTAATAACTGTTTATTGACGACCAGAAGGGGTCTTGCGCTGATATAACACACTATCAGTGCTACGAAATTTCTTAACAATTGCTAACATTACAGTTTTACTAAGCGCCGCTTTGTTAAACTTCTGTCGATATTTTGCTGAGGCTAATTTTAAACTTCGCCATTATCCCATCCATGTCTGGACGACTAGAAATAATACGCAACTATAAAAACTTTGTCATGCGTTTGAGAACAATTTTCAAAACCATTTTAACACCAGCGTAATGGTAAACTAACAACTAAGGGAAATAACAAATTCATGTTGTGCGAACAATTTCACTGCACTTTAAATTTCGGTACTGTTTATTTTTAGCAAATACCGTATAAATATTTTCTGGATCATTTGTCTTTATAGGAATGTCAAATAGCGAATGTTTCATACGATTATTGATAGAAAAATTAAGATTAGTGATTAACATGTGTTTGATTTAATGTGTAATTGTATAACTTCTTATTTAAATAGGCCTATTTGATAATGTTGACTGCTCATTTATTTCACAGTGTAATGAACCTACGCCACTGTTCGAGTTTACCATTTTTATATATTTAGTTTAGTACATTTTAGGACAAACTTGCTGCATATATGGCGTAGTTACTTAATTATATTTATTTATATTATTTAAAACCATTTCTTTAGTTTAAAAAACATCCTGTATATATTATATTTAATTATTATTTTTATAATTACCAAGCTTTCAGCAAACATTTATTTAGTTACCTTCAATTACCGTTGTTTTAATTAATAATAGGATTAGGAATATTGCCCGGGCTTGTAGAAGTTGCCAAATATACAAAGTTCCACATCAACAAGCGCTTGGTAAAATGGAGAACTTTAGCATTAATTGACCTTAGCACACAGTCAGCCACGATCTTTTAAACCACTTTCCACGATCCGCCCAAGACCACCAATATTTGATCGTATTCCATGACAAATTTACCAACCGTTGAGAACGGCCACCGCGGATCCCGTAATAGTAGCTGTACGATAAACGCGCTAAAATTTAAATTTGCGCTAACGACTAATGATATTAATTAGGTTTTTTTTTGAAGGACCAGCGGTTATTATTTTAATAACTCGCAAACAAAATAATAAGTTAATAAAACGGAAATGGCTGTAGGTTTCTGCACTGGTTCAATCTTGATTTATTTACAGTGATAGTTGCACACAAAGTGAATAATTAAAAATGTAATATAAATTTACACTTAACAATTTGCATGCGAACAACTTCTTTGGGGTGTCTTCAACAATTATTTCTTCTAAACAGGGAGAAGAAAGGATGGATAACATTGACAGGGTTTTTGGAAATTGGCAAGGTGTAATAATTGTTTGAACACGAGAAACATACACGATAATTAAAATTATTCACTCTTACGTGCAGTTGAAAATATTAGAGTGGAGCTTAAGTCTGACAAATAATATTTTTGAATTAAAGTAAAAATTAATAACGATTTAAATAACACCGAATAAGGATTTTTTGACAATATTAAATTCCTTGTTACCTTAAGTTAAACTCGACGACCGACTCTCTTTCTTCACAGCAAGCGCTAAAACGAGATTAATCGAACGTCACAGATTTAAATATCATGTGCTCTAATGGACGTCATACAAGCCAGCGCCCAAAAGGAACAAAATAAAAATATAGACGATAAGGCGGGAACAGTGGCCTTCAAACAAAAGGTAATTTTTCGTTTCGGCACACCTAAGACAATCATATCAGATAACAGTCCGCAATATGCCAATAAATTATTCCGCCGTTTAACACAAGCTTTTGGTATAGAGCATCTCTTCACGTCACCGTACACACCGCAAGCCAACGCTGTTGAGAGAGTCAACAAAGCTATTGGCCTCACGATCGCACAGTTGGCAAAGAATGTGCATAAGAATTGGGACCTATATTTGTCAGGGGTTTGCTTTGCATTAAATTCAGTTCGCCACGATTCCACAGACTTTTCACCAGTCATGTTAAATTTGGGTCGAGAATTAAATCCGCCACATACGTTACGCGCCCAAGCTGATCCAAAGGGACAGTTAGAAGACCCTGAAGTAAGTATAAATGATTAAAAAATTCATTTACAGCGACTCCAATAGATACGCCAGATAGCCAAGGATAACCTAGCAAAAGCTTTCACGCAGCAAAGTATTCATTACAACTTGCGAAGACGAGAATGCCACCCCAAATCGGCGATGAAGTATACAAAAAATAGCATTTTGAAAGGTGGACGCCTAACCCTGAAAGAAATAGTAACGTACACATAACTTGCGAACTACAACTAAATAAAAATCAAATGTGTTAATTGAGCCAATTACAACAAGAGTCATGACACAAATGTATATACTGAGTGTACAAAATTAGACCTAGTTAACAACCTTAAACCGGTAGAGTTTATAAGTCCCGATTTACACTGGGAAGCAACTTTGTAAATAATTTTATCGCGTACATAAATGAAGTAAATTTTAAGTAGATAGTTTTCGAAGTATCCAACGTACAAACTCCGGCTGGTATTTGTAACGCTGGTCAAGCATCCCCGTTATAAGTTTTAATGCTTAGACTCAGCACGTTACATAATTTGCCCAAACTAGCAGGGACTTGTTGAACCCAGGGACTGTTGAGCATTCCAGAAGTATACATATTTAACAGAACTACCAAAAGCTCTGTCAATATTCTGATTGTGGCGCCCGAGGGTAAGATTACTTGTAAATATACTTTTATTTTGTTTTAGGAATAAGTTTTATTCAAAATGATCAACCCGCAAACTTCAATTATGAGTGTAGATGAATCTATCATTGAAGATCGTAGACAGTAATTATGCTTTTTCCCCCGTAGTTTTATTTGCAACGCCGTACGCAAATGGAATTTATAATTTGATGGCCAGTCGGATGCCATGTCCTTCTTAGAGCGCGTCGAAAAGTTAAAAGACTGTTATGAGGTAACAGATGCAGAATTATTAACTGAAAGCTAAAGTTTTACTATGGTATAGAAACAATAAGTCACAATGGGAGACTTGACAAGACTTTGTATGAGATTTTAGGATCAATGTATGAGAAAACAGCTCCGGTATCTACCAATTCAGAAAATTTGTGGCTCATAACCTTTACTTCAAGAAACAAACGATGTAACGCGCTGAATCTAAGCATTATCACTTATAACGGGGATGCTTGACTAGCCTTACAAATACCTCGGGTTAGCTCTTAAGTCGGAGTTTGGGCCAGAGCTGTATTGGATATTTCGGAAACTATCTACCTAAAACTTACCTCATTTATGTACACGATAAAATTATTTACAAAGTTTCTTCCCAGTGTAAATCGGTTTAAGGTTGTTAACTAGATCTAATTTTGTACACCCAGTATATACATTTGTATAATGACTCTTGTTGTAATTGGCTCAATTAACACATTTGATTTTTAACTTAGTTGTAGTTCGCAAGTTATGCGCACCTTAGAATTTCTTTTAAGGTTAGATGTACACCTTTCAAAATGTTTCTTTTATTTGTTTTTAATTATGTAGCACTGGAACTGTACTTTACTTTAATTTAAATTGTTTACAATTAATTTTAACTCGGGATAATTGCATGCTTGTCATTTCAAACTGTATTTCACTTTGATATTTATTTACTTTGCATTTGCAGCTATTTACATGAACAGCGGTTATATTACCTTTATAATATAATCATTTATTAATTTTTTGTATAATTATATATTCAGAAATAAGGCTTTGCAACAGAAAAGTCATTTATTAAACATAATAAAGCAAGTTCCACGACATTTAAATTTTATTATAGGTATGAACCAAATTAAGTTAGATGATGGCTGTTCCTTTTGTAATTACTGAACTTAGATGGCGTATTAATACCATTTATCCTTAGTATTTTTCGTTGATATGATTGATTCACCACTCTAATCGTCAAAATGGCGTTTACTGGCGGTTATCGTGCAATGTTGAGTTTTAACTTTGCTACTTTCGCGAGTGAGATTTGGTTTAGGTAATTATCGTTTGGTGTCAAATTATTTATAATTGACCTAGGTTTATTTAGTAGATGTGGCCTGACTTCCACCGAAGGGTTTCTGTCAGTACGTGGCGAAAAAAGGTCTTTCCGGTGGGTGATTTTTTCACAGCTGTATTGATGGGATCTGAAATATATTCCCCACCTCGGTGAGTGTTATTATGAATAATTCTTGACAAAATGAAAATTGTACTTTTGTTTATTAATTGAATTCAAAAATTAGAAATGCAAGTAAACACACTTTGTGATGTTTTAACTAAATGCGGTGAATCACTTACAGAGCGTTCCGTTTCTTTTAATTTTAAAATGGCACGGCCTGTATTTAAATGTACGGTTATTCTGAATCAAATTTGAAACGTAATAAAAGTATTTCGGTTTTAGTGCGGTAATTTTGATATTTGCTTTGCAAAGGACTAAACCACCTCTCAGTTATGGGGGAATTATCCCTTATAATTCTCTTTTCAATATTTGAATTCTCAGATGAGATGTTCTACCAGCAAAGGCGGTAAATGTTCTCCCTCTGAATTATTTCTCAAATGAGATGTTCTACCAGCAAAGGTGGTACACACTCTTTGAATTTTGGCTTTACAACGCGTACTTTTATATGAAATTATTATCTATAACTTCAAAGAGAAACGGCTTTCTTGTAGCTTAACTCGTTTAATTAACATATTCCACAATTAATCAATATGCCATCGGATGCGCAACTTAATGCGCTCGAAGCCGTAATAATAATCATTAATGGGACTGCTTCCAATTAATGATAATTAACAAAAATTGCATGAATTAACAAAATAAAAGTTATGCATAATATAGTGGTTATCAACACTAATCCTTAACTAAATAAGTTACATTTTAATTAAAATAAATCAATTAAATCAATTTAAGTAATGTAAAAATTTCCATTAATGGCTAAAACTAACGTATGTTTATCTTATCTGTCCTAGCCATGCGTGTTATTTATGCACACAGTTCAAACCCCTTGACCTACATAGGTAATGCTTTGTTGACTGTGGTCAAGAATCGTGAACTGTTAGATTAATAGCTCATAAAAGAAATTTTAAAATATTCCTAATTGTATTATTAATTAATGCAACGGTAATTGAAAGTAAATTAATGAATAAATAAATAAATAAGTGTTTGCAGAAAGCTCGGTAAATATAAAAATTATAATTAAATGAATTATATACAGGATGTTTTTTAAACTAAAGAAACGGTATTAAATAATTTAAATAATTGTAATTAATGTAGCTACGCCATATATGTAGCAAGTTTATCCGAAACTTTACTAAACTAAATATATACAAAAGGTAAACTTGAAGCAGTGGCGTAGGTTCATTACAACAGTTGGTAGCATATATCATAGATTTTAATCTATATTTTTATTAAGGCAACATATGTAGCTTACGGTGATTATATCCATAAACTTCACGTAACTAAAAGAAGTTGCCGACTAATGGTAAACGAGAATTTACTGTATATGTTGTTGCAGTATCTGATTTGACTTTGACTTAATATATCTAACCCATCTATAAAATAGGTGTCGCACATTAAGAACTTGTGCATAACAACCCAGTCCGACTCCACTGTATTAATGAAAAGAAAGTTTATTTAAAATAAGTTATACATAAAGAATTTTATAAATAACTAAGGCGTTTACATTCTATATGAACGCCTTTTCTTTAAACGAATTTGTGGTAAAAATTTACTAGCGTTAAAATGTCTCCGCATACACACACACACCATAAATAGAATTTATAAATCTAAAAGATAATACCTTACAAAATATAATTTGTAAATGGAATTAAAGTTGTGTTTGAAATTATATGACTGTGTTTTCTTATCCATCTTCCAGACGAAAGGTTTTATTATGAATGATAGATAGTGCTCATTTAACTGTAATATCTGAGAAGATCGATTCAATAATTCCAGGATAAAAATATACAGCGCCTTGGAGGACGAAACAGCGTTCTTAGCAACGTTTATATGCCAATTGTTTTACCTATCTGTTAGGGTGAATATTTGATCCATCTCAAAATTATCTTACGAAGAACTTCCGGTGTATTATTCATAAACTTCAAAAATGAATCTCAAACAGAAATCTGACTGGATTTATTTTAATCGTAATATCGTGTTCATGTAATGTTTTCAGAACTATTTTTTGTCAATGATCCCCTTATTGTTCATAATCGTATTCGTTTCTGAAAATATTATGCTTTTCAATCTCTTTGGAGCAATTGACCGTCAGATCGAACTTTAAATTACCATCAACCTATATAAAACTCCAGATTTTATTATTTTTTCAAAGCATAACTGAAATGTCCGTTGAGCTTCAGAATGGAATATTTGGTGCGTTTTTTGAATAGCGAAGATTCAACATTACCATATTTTGCTCATACTAATTTAAATATATAAAAATAAAAGTGGTTATCTAATAGTAAATTAAAGAAATATACATTTTTTCTGTTCTACAATAAAAGCCATACTGCGAAACAAACATTTTCAATAAACAGAAATATAAATAAATTAATTACTTACTAAAATTGGCCATTGTATGTATGTAGATATAAACAATAAGAATGCTAATCATTATGCGTAAATGTAACATAATAGACAACATTGATATGACGTTGTTTTATTTATAATTATAGGTAATTTCGGTAATTAAAGTGCTGAGCACCGTATGAAATATTTTGTCTCCGTATAACATAAAAATTACCGATAAAAGACATAGAAGACGAATCGGTGAGATGTGGAGCGGCTTAATTATCGAAAATACACTTTATTTCTTTGAGGCAGAAAACTTTCTAATTTTATCATTTGACTGTCCTCGAATCATCTCTATTAAAAAATTCACTGTATATGAGAAAGCTGTTTTTGCTTTCCAGTCAAACTTTGTACACAACGTTACTGTTTATCGGCAAATCTGTTGTAAGGCGCCGAATGCCTAAAGATAAATTTAATTACATAAACATCAATCAAAAACGCAAATTAGTACATAATAATTGAACACGGTTATAAGTTCTGTAAAAACTAGCTCCATTATTCAGGTTAAATAAATAAAAGTAAATTTGACTTAAAAAGGCAAATACGACGATTATCTTGAAAGTAATTTCCTACTGAGAGAAGGGATGGCGTTAGCGCCGCCATGTTTGTGCTGAGGTATATCGTGTCTCAAAGTGCTTCCAGAAATGGTTTATAGAGGTTCGTGGTTTTTGTTGCAGACGCTCAAATTGTATGCTTCAATAAAAAAACTCGCATATTGTGAGAGGTGTGCTGTGAAACTTTGAATAAGTTGCGGAAAGTCATTCTAAGCAAGCGTCGTTGGATGCTGAGTTCCGGGATTATTTCGTTCATAACCTTGATAAAGAATTCGATGGGAAGTGCTCGTACATCTTTCATATAGTGGGGACCTGGCTCTTGATTCATAAAACATTGGCTGCGAACGTAGTCTTTTGACGACGGCGAAAATCTGCTGTTAAACTTCAACGAATGACCGAAATCATAGGCAATATGGCATGATGGTGGAAAAAAACAAATGAATTTTTTTAAAATATTGTAATGGCATTCACTTTTTGGATATCTCTCGTAATAAATTATAAGATATCTCAAAATGTATGAATAAATTTGTGTGAGCTCCAATCGTTGTCATTATGTAACATTTCTTAGGGAAATGTGTTAAGTGAAAGTGACACGCGAAAATCGATTTGCAACAAATTGCATGTGCTTCTATGTTTGTGTTAAAATTCTGGCAGCTTAAATATAAAAGACATTGATGAAGACTTTAAGCATACAAACGGAACCGAGTTATCTTACGTTTATTCAATTTTAATTATTGTTAACCTGCTTAAATAAAAAAAATTGTAGAAGAAAGAATGTAACAATTATGACATATTGCGCAATACAAATCCAGATTTAAACCGTTTACAAACCGCTCAAATTAAATCTGGGTTGCTTCTAAGATATAAGATAAATTTAGAAACAATCTAAGAGCGTTTTAATTGATGAGAAATTATTCACTGAAATTGCGCAATATTGTCTTATAAATAAATTGATAAACGAAGCGCATGATGCGATTCGCTTATCAATTATTATAAAACTGAATACACAATTATCAATAGCGTTCGAAGACAAGAGTGCAATATTTGACAATGCTCTATATAAACACATTTCCAATGCGAAAGGAGTTTATTGACTGAACTCGTACCGAGAAGACTTTTGTTGAACGAGAATATCCTCCATTATTATATTAAGCTTTACCTGTAAGGTTAAGCTGTATTTTGTTAAAATTAAAAGTGCTTTGCTAGTTATAAAGTACGTAAACCGCTTTCCGTAGAATTATTAAAATTCTAATACTAAAACCGTCATCTTAGTCTTAATCTGTGAAGATAGTTCAGTTATCCGTAAGGATAGTTCTCCCCTGTACCATCCGAATTCCTTCGGTCTTATAGCCAAGACTGTGTAACGTGTCCCAGCTATAGTGGATCAGTTGGGGTTGGAGCAGAGTTACTAATGCTGCGAGTTAGCTTCTAAGCCGGAGTTTAGGTCCAGAACTGTAATAGGTTACTTTGGAAACTATTGACCTTAAATTTACTATAATTATGTACAATATTTACAAGGTTTCTTCCCAGTGCGAATTTCATTCACTTTTACTCAAGGTTGTTAACTACTTTTATTTTGTACACCCTGTATACGTATTCGAGTCATGACTTTTGATATAATTTAACTTAGTCAACCCTTGTATTTTTAAGTCAGCGTTTGTTGATTATTAATTAACAATGTTTGCAGTTCGTTGTTGCTTATAATATAGGTGTACACTTTTCAAAAATGTTACTTTACTCATATTTACAATTCAGTTACACTTGAAATGTATTTTATCTTTATTTATTCTGTACTGTGTGCATGCTTTGTTTTTTATAAATCTTTATTTTACAGTTATTTACAATTTGAGTTATATTAATAATATAATCCTTTGTTCGTTTAAATTCTGTGTGTTTAGTAATAACACAATTTAACAAGAAAAAGTATTTATTTAAACAATAAATTAAAAATTATATAGAAGTTACTTTGAATGATTCTAGGTTTCAACCTTTAAATTAGTTGGCAGCCGTTTAGTTACGTCTATTAAATACAGATGGCACGACAGTGCCCTTTATGATCAATATTTCGTTGAATTCGATTAATTTTGAAGGTTACGGATCTCAAAATGGTGTTTGCAACATGCGTTGTGCAGTTTAGTTTGCTAGTGCTATTTATATGTTTAACGCGGGTGAAAATTAATTTAGGTAATTATCATGTAGTATGTAATCGCTCGTAATTAAACCAGGTTTTGAATAGTGAGTTTGGATAGCCGACGTGAGTTCTTTGGAAGCAGCGTCAATCCGCGGTGAGCCGGTCCAGTCTCAGAACGGAACTCGGCGTTTAACTTCTGGAATGGGACGAAGTGCTTTCACACATTCCGGTAAGAGCTTATCATTATAAACAATTCCTGACTAGATGAGAATTGTATTTGTCAAATTGGTTACATGTATTTGGAACTAAACAATGCAGGTTAATGAACTTGTAAATCAGTTCCTTTAGTTGATAATAGATCGCGCTGACCCTCAAACCCTGGGACACTACGATCCGTAACAAAAGTACTGACCCTTTGTTTTGAATTTCTATTTTTATGTAATGTGAACGGAATTTTACAATAATTCACAGAATTAAAATTACCTCGCTTAAACTTGGGGGTAGTTCTAACCTATGTCGGTCAGTATGAAATGGCTTTTACCAGCTCTGGCGGTAAAATAGGTCTCGCAAGAGGTGTTGTCAATCTCAAGCGGCGAACAGCTCTAAAGAACCCGGCTTCGAACGCGTGTTTATATACTAAACGGCTATCACCAAATTCAAGGCGAATTAACTTTCTTTTGGTTTAACTCCCTTAATTAAAATATAAAACAACAAATTAGTACATCATTGTATGTGTAATTTTAGCGCGTATAAAGTAGTAAAAATGATATTAATAGAACTGTTTACATACACTCAAAAATAACAAAAATAATTATACAAGCTTAATTAGGCTAACTAACAATATTAAAAGTTATGTGGCATGTGGCGGATTATAATACAGGTTGTTTTATGAATAAACGAGTTACATATTATTTAAAATAAAGCAGTTAAATTAGTTTAATTCACATAAAATTTCCATCAAATTCGAACACTCATGGTTTTATGTACGTAAAGTTCAAACACCTTGACCTATATAAGCAAAATAACGTCGACTCAGATCAAGAATCTTGAACTATTTAGATTAATACATTACAATAAATTTAAGATGTGTCATATCTTAACACTAATTAATATAACAGTAATTAAATACAAATAAATGAATTAATTCCTTAATCGGTAGTTATAAAATAATAATTAACAATCAAAAATATATAAATATAATAAATGGTTGTTAGAAAGCTCGGTAATTACCTAAATGATATTTAATTAAAATATATACAGGATGTTTGTTATATTAGGTCTAACTAAACAAAATAAATATAATTAATGCAGCTATACCGTTTTAAAGCAGTGAGTTTATACTCATAATTTACTGAATTAATTATACATACGAGGAAAATTTACTGCAACGGTATAGGTTCATTACAACTGGACGCTTTGATATATAGCAGTCCAGCCCTGACTATAAGAGTAAACAGAGCGCCTGAGTTTTGTGTTGATTTATAGAGAAAACAAAGACACTGCTGTAACTGAAACTAACGACGTCGTCAATACAATAGCGTTGCTAGGTAGCGAAAGTCTGTTTGACGCCCGTCGCCGACATACCTTCTTTCCGCGTGTGGCACCGGTCACGAGCGGATTAAGATATCTCTATTAAAAACACCAAGTTCTTTACGTAAAGAGCCACGCTCACGAGCGACGCGAACCCTTGCTCATCTAGCGAAATACAGAACTAAGCGGGACTAGAGTTACAGGAGAGCATAGTCGATCTACGGAGAGTGGCCTTATCCTGTTCTTATCAAACGCGACGGTGAGCGTCTGGACCGATATTGCACGCCGTCTATACAAATAAACCCTTTTGTCATTGGATACAATTATTAGCGTCTGTAAATATGCATAACTTGACTTAGAATGCTCTTTTAAATTATTATTTTTGATTATTGTGAATAAATTACGTTTTAAAGGTTTTATTCATGTTATTATTACCGCCGAAGTAACCTGTATGAATGCAACATAAATAAATTAATATAAAAAGTTCGTTTCATATAAGAAGTTGAAACTACATTCACCGTCATTTTAATAAATAAACTTCTTCCTTTAGCATTACCAAGTCTGATTTATTCTGAGTGGACTCTATAATCAGGACCTCCAGCAACCCTAAATTCAACGTTCTGAACTTACCCACCACTACAAGCTACCCCAGTTACTAAAATATAAATTAGTTTTATTGAACCTGCGGACCAAAGAATATACTTTGAAACGTTACAATTGATCTCGCTAGCGTTTTTTTACCTAACGTGAACGTTTTATTAATATCTTAGTAATAATGATGTTATATTTTTCTACCTAATATGTGCTTTAAGATGTTATGTTTAGAATTTTAGAGTTAAAAACTGTCCGCTCATCTAAAAGTTTTCAACTAGCTGTATCAACGATTCCATTTCTTCAAATCCTTGTGGTTCTATCTATAGCTCCACTTGAGCTCTGTATATGTCAAAATTCTATATTAAAAATTTAAATAAGATCACTTTATATATTTTTGGACCATTACCTCATTACTTCGTAAGCAAATACTGAGGCCAAAAGTTTAAAATTTTTAATACGCGTTAGCACGATGAATTTGTGATAATCAACGCAAACTTGGAATAGTTTATCTTCATACATTTCATAAATTACTGGAACCTTCAAGTAAAAATTAAGAAACTTGCACATCGCAAACTGTAACGAAAGATACTATACTAAATCTGTATGTTTGTACAATGAGAGCAGTATACATATAATGCTTCAGACAATACTAATTAAGAATCTAAATAAGCAACCTAACAAGTCGCATAAGAGAATTAAGGTCATTTAGATATGGATGCAATTCAAACTATTTTTTATAAATTACGAACGTGTCTTTCTTTTTGCATTTACTTGAATAATCATAACTGATCTCTCAGTAAATTCTTCTAGGATACAAACATATCTTTGTAGATTTATATTTGAACTATTTTTGAGGCAATTATGCGTTTGAGCAAAATACATAAACTACTACAAAAATGATAAGGTTTTCATAAAATTTTGATAAAATTAGATTTTCACGTAACCCAGACACTCTTATTTCACATTTTATACAAGGCGTTTCAAATAATATGACACGCCTTTTAGGGGGTGAAAGGATATAATACAAACGCCACATTATGCGTAAAATTAAAAGCAATATGATTACCAAAAACTCATTTTTCCTGATTATATACAACTAGTGACCGATTAAACTTTTAAATTGATAAAAAACGCTGACATATATATATATATATATATATATATATATATATAATGGTTATGCATATTTAGATATTAAAAAGATTTATAAAAATCCATTCCCTGACTGGGGTTCGATCCCAGGACCTTTGGCTTTACGCGCCAACGCTCTACCACTGAGATATCATAGGAACTAACAACAGTCGACAAATTAATCCTTATAAATTATACATATATTAATAATGCGAAACAGACATATTTAATCATCCAATGATGAGCCTACAGATTTGTACGTTTCACACCGCTGGAAGAATGTAGTCTGATTTTAAAGTCACAATCTGTGAAAAATATTTTTAAATATAT
>JAHWXV010251019.1:0-11918 GCA_024586415.1 Phrixothrix hirtus | reverse complement strand
ATTGGTAAGAGGGGATAACCCTGAGTATTTCATAATTTAAAGAGTCTCAAAAACAAGCCAGGAAAACAAAACAAAGTACGAAAGTACGTACAGAAAAATTGAGAATAGGTGTCGGATCTGTCACAAATAAAACGCAAACAATTATTTCAACGATAAAGGCGGGAAAAGTAAAAATATTCAAAAATTCAAATATAAAAATATTATAATCAAAAATTTCAAAAATTAACGTAGCATTTATTTGGCACGCCCAAACGTGGGGCTCCAATTATAAAAATTTAAAAATAAAATTTTAAAATAAACGTAGCAATATATATATATATATATATATATATATATATATATATATATTACTTAGCTACTTCATTCCGTTTTATGTTAACTAAGCAATTTCTCTAATAGATTTTCGAAAATCGGGTAACCGCAAGTATTTGAAGTATTAATTGTGAACAACATATCTGAAAAACTAAACATTCTATGAAAGTGAAATTTTATATTTCAGTTTTTTATATTTCGCACTTGAAACGTCAATAATTCAGTTAGAATCGAATAACTGGAAGTGTCACTTTATTCTTGGAATTTTTATGTTCTTTGCGATTTCCTGAAAACCTGTTATAATATAGCTTTTCGGAAGAAATGCGTTAAAACAAGTTATCAGAGAAAACTTACGCAGTTAAGTAGTCTTTCGCGTACCCAGCAACTTGGATGGGTGGCCATTGCGATTATCGTTTCCTAAATAAACGTAATTTAATCATTTGTGAACACTATTTGCATATCTATGTGCGTAAGAGAAACTCAGGTGTTGTCTCACACCAGATGTTTATACATGAATTTTGAGATTCAAGTTCATTATTTACTAATTGTACAATCTTAATTCTATGTATATACAACTCTGTGATCTTTAAACCAATAACTTGACATACATTTTCATGCGTTGCATTCCTTCTATGCTACGACAAGGTGTTATGAGTGTGAGGTTACGTTTTATTTTAGGTTCACACGTGGAATGATAACAATGATAACAACAATGCATTTGTATGTTCCCGGAGTAGTTTTCAGGTAAAGGAATGATTGACATGCGGTTATCCAATTATTTTGCCTTTTGCTAGGATGCAATATATAAAGATCAAATTGAAGTCGTTCGAAATGTCTTTTAATTCCGTTCCACTAGATGACTATTTACATAGCCGTAGAAATTGTCCTTTTGTTATGCCTACAATCATCGTTAGTGGCTCAAAGGACAAAGTGTAAACAGATACACCTTGAGAACGCCGATTATTTTTGGTATTTCAACGCAAACTCAATTCTCTATTAGACGATAATTAGAAGTCGTCCTTGAAGTATTAATAGAGATCTTGTAACCCACTCGATCGTAATGAATCGGAATTGGTCCATATTTACAATTTTCGTAGGTGTATTAAACAATTGATGGGGAAATAGTTTAAAGGATGTAATCAATAGGCTAATTATTCATGTAAGCGAGAGTCGATAAAGCACTACTTGCTTTGTGTGTTTTAACTTTTGTAGTAGTGTGTTATCGTTTTTAATGTGAATTTGTTAGATACTGTGTTATTCTTGGAATATCTTTAATATATTTTGGGTTACATATCGTCATTTCTTTCGCATTATATTTCAATCATTTAACAATTTTTTATAGATTTCTGTAATCATATGCTATATTAAGTATTACAATGCATTTTTCAAGCTAAATGTTTCGACCTAGTTTGAATTAGTAGATAAATATTTGACATTTCACTTGTCGAGATTCGTAATTACTATATGTGTTCTATTGCATCCTTTACCATACTTGATTCATTTTATATTTATTTTCAATTAGTTGACTTTATCTGACCAGCTGGTATAGGTACAATGGATAGTTAACTTTTAACACTGAATTACATTTAATTTTACAGAATTTTTTACTTAATGGAATTTTTATTAATTACTAATTTTAATTAAATACGATAATCATATATTTTAATATGGAGTATCCTTTCTATTATTTTCCTCTATTTAAATGCAATTTCAATGTATAACGTTTCTCAAAGCCTTGTTGCGTAATTAATTACCTATATTGGTAAAGTTCTATACAGAAATTTGGAAAATCGACCTGGTTGTTAATTCAGAATTGGGGAAACGTAACACGTTAACATTACTTTTATAGTATTAAATTCATGGGAAATATACATTATCTTTTTCAATCTACGATTCTAAGTAAACGTGGTTTCACTAAATAGTGCATTAATGCTTTAACAAATAGCTAATTATATTTACACTTAGGTTTTATCTTATATTTCTATATAAACTTTGAACTGTAAGAACAGTAAATCAAAATTACTTTTATTTAGAATCCTAAACAATTGATTATACAAAATTAAATTGGAAATGCCATGTTATTTTAATATTAAAACACAAATTAAACGCAAATTAAACTCTCCTTAAAAGTTAAAAAGTAAGAAACCTTTATGTTTGAATATAATTGTGTAATAAAAAGCTCAAAAATACTTCGCGATGATTATTTTACAGATGTAATTGAGTTCACTTTATAAGGTCTATTGCCTTTTTGTTCTTTATGTCATACAATATGTATTAACATGGCCTAAAACTTTCTTAAAAAATTGTCCCTGTAGTTTCATCTATGCTGAAGGTTAAAAACAAGGTTAGAAAGATATATTCAACTTACTGCCTTAATAATACCGTGTCTGGATAAAATCTTTTAACTTTCATAATTAGTTCTATTATTGATCATAGTGGATTATTCAACCTGTTTAACGAAAGAATCCTAGAAATATAATTTCTGTCGATTGATCATAACAGTAGATTTTGAATTTATTGCAACTTCTCTCTGTTTTCGGAGTTAATCTAGGTCGTATCGATCCCTATACTAAAGATTGACCTTGTATCAGTCTACTGAAATAAGTGACTACTCCATTTTTACCTTTGTTTGCGCCACTAAACAATAGACTACCTTCATTGTCAAATCAGGCTTTACATTATTCCAAATTCTAATTACATTGTTCAAATTAAATACATGAATAACATTAAAGTTATTGTGGTATTTATGGAAAGAAATTAGTAAGGCGTATGACCTGTAAATTGATTAAAGATGTCATGTAAGTAAATTTTCTTGCAACCGCTTGAACGAGACATCATATTATACAACTACTTTATATAAAAAATATATCATTTCTACGGTTATGTAGAAAATGCATTTTTTGGAACTATTCACACTCCAGCCATATTTATACAATAAAACTATTAACCCAAGTAGAAATTAGAATTAATTAAATTAGAACGTTTCCTATTTGGTTATTTTTTAATTATCTTATGGAATTTATTTCTTTTTCGAATACAAAAATTAATTTGATCCAAAACAACATAATGTAAGTGAAGTAAAAGGCTCAATGTGTAATATAAATATTATCAATGAAACTGGTGCTCTATCTCCTTCGACTGTCAGTACTTATTCAAAAGACTTTTGAGAAAAAATAATATCACTGTATAAAACGAAACTATTTTATTTCTGTTCTATCATAGGCCCAAATGGACCTATTACTACATTTAAAGACTAATATGTTTCACTCGTAAAAAATGTGCTTTCGTGACTCGTAGTGTTTCACGCCGTTTAAGCAACTGTCCTACTTGTCCAGAAAATACATTTGCTCAACATAATAAAACAATGGCTAATAATGAACAAAACTAAACCTCATATATCTCACCGTATTAACAATAATGGTAAAAACATTACATTCAAAAATAAACACCGATCCATCATTGGAAAAACATTTACATAAAATAAGATAACTGTTAACAAAGCCGATAAAGAAAATGACGCTGTTATTATTACCAATAATGTTACAAACTGCATATAAACTAATCATTTTCAGGCCCTAAAATTCGATCATATGGTACTTGGGAAAGTGTCAACCCTTTAATCGAACAAGCTATATTATTAGACAACATTCAACTACCCTACTTATATATTCCTTACAAGTTTGAAAAACTAGAGTGTTATACCTAATATCACGTTAATTACATACAAAACATATGCTTAGGATTGATCGATTTATTATACAAAAACAAATTAAAGGTCACTATAAAATAAAGTCAACCCACTTATTAATTCCATAAAACACATAAAAGTTATGAAAAAAATTATATTGAGGATCACTTGACATAGAATATCTCCATACAAGTACACCATTAACACCCTTAAAAGATACACAATGTACTATAATATTAACTATGAAGTTATTCAGCTCCCCAATTCAACTGTTAATGTTATCGCTAAGCAAAATGTCTTCGAATATACAAAACTGAAATGGGGTTACTAATGGGCACCCTATTTTACGCTATTTTAAATATTGAAAATCCGTTAATTAAAGCTTTTCCTCTATTGAAAACCATATTAACCAAATAAATATTGCACCGACGGTATTATTATCATTTTCGATAGGGAACAACAATACGAAAACCTCATAATACAGATCAATTTGTCCTCCAGTACATGGATGAACTACAAATAAATACCATCCTATTATAAGGATCATAATTTCTGGAACGGACCATATGAAATTTTCTCAGCATTCCAACGTTTTGCTCATAATATAATAATAATAGTACAGAGAAGTGACTCAAAAATCATTGTAGAGCAACTTTTGAACCAAGTCACAGTTGAAACTTCCAGAAGTGTGGAGAAGATATTGACTAAGGTATATATAGTGATCTTGGTGAAATAAATTACACTCTAAAAGCCCATAGCTGATCTTCTCTTGCTAAATTGCTTAAAATTTTACCTCTGAAGTCGAACTACTGTGACCAACCGTTGTTATTCTAACAATACTTCATAAGGTACATTCCAAGAAGTTGTATTTCTTAAAAATTGGCTCTTTCTATGAAAAATTTTCTTTTTAAAATTCCCCTTTATTTATCTACATTCTCCTCATTTTATCGAATAACTCAACTACAACGTATTCTGTCATATAATTTCAATTATCTTATCCAATATAATTACGCTTTTGTTAAGTACCTAAGGTGTAGACTACTACTCTAAAAATAAATATTATAAATAACTTAACACTGTATTTTATTTACTACTGCTACTACTACTACTACCAATCATGTCATTCCCTTAGTGGGGTAGGCAAAACCCAGTACGAGCCTCCACCTTCAAAACCATAGCATGCACCCATGAACCAACCCCCTCTCATTACCACCGCCTTTCACCACAACTCCCAGCACTATACAGCATCCACACCACCCTACTACTTCCCACCAATCCTACCATCTCTACTACCACCCATTCACTATTTTTCACCATTCCTTTCTGTCTTTACATACTACTTTTGCTTCCACTACATTCATACAACGTTTTGGCAAACTCTCCTATCCTTCTTGATTTTTATTCTCTTTCGTTTTACAATTTCTTCAATCATATTCAGCCACCTCTTTCTCGGTCTACCCCTACCTACTTTTCCATTTATACTTGCCTCATATCATCTTCTTGTTAAGCGTTCATTACTCATGCGTTCCACATGTCCAAACAATCTTAACGTACCTCTTTTGTACAGTTCAGGAAGTGTCTCCTTCACCAGGCACGTATCCATCACCCATTCATTCCTTACTCTGTCATATCTCGTTTTGCCACATGCAGATCTTAGGCACCTCATACATACGGCGTTTATTTTACTCATATGCTTCTTCTAACATACCCAAGTCTGCCATATAAAACAAATACACTATTGTTCACAGCCTTCTTTGATTCCATACTTAACTGTTCACTCTTGGCTACTCACCACATGCTGCCAACTATTCTCCTGGCTGCATTCAATCTATTTCCAATTTCACTATCTACTCGCCCATCATTCGCAAACATTCTGCCAAGGTAACCAAACTTATCCACTTACTCAATTATCTCGCTACCCAACATCAGCTGACATATTTCCTTTCAACCTTTTCTATTAAAAACCATTACCCTTGTTTTGCGACTATTGATTTTCAAATCTATTCCTTCACTCACTTCTACAAATGTATTCTACATTCGTTGCATTGGGCTCATACTTTTAGCTACTAGTACCACATTATCTACAAACATCAACACTTTTACATCTTCGCTGCCTATATTTATATCATTCAATTCCTCACATGCACTTCTCGCGCATTTATCCATTAATATATTAAACAACCAAGGAGACATCATACATCCTTCTCTCATACCTTGCTCAATTTCAAACTACTCACTAACAGCACCATTGACTCTCAACCACGCTCTGCTTCCGTCATACGTTGCTTTTATTGAATTCAGTATTTCTCCCTCTACATCATACTCCATCAGAGTTGCCCATCTTATATCTATTCACACTATCATACACTTTCTCCAAATCCACATATGTACAATACATTTTCGCATAAATATGCAAAAGTTTCTCGGCCATTTGCTGCAAACTAAACATTTGATCCACGCACCCTCGTCCAGGCATGAACCCACACTGTGCATCCCATATCTTCTTTTCAGTATTTATGAGGACTCTGTCAATTATAATTCTACCAAACACCTTCGCGGCTACACTTAATAAACTTATAGCTCTATAGTTCTTACATTCATATCTACCTGCTTTGCATTTGTACAGAGGCACGATAATAGCACCCTTCCAGTCATCAGGCACTCTTGATAATTGAACAAAAGCATGAAATAGTGTGCACAACTATTCATCCAGTCGCATACAGCCATACTTTAACATTTTGTTTGTCACTTCGTCTAATCCAGCAACTTGCTATTTTTAAGCCCTTTTATTGCATTTCGTACTTCTACCACGCCCATACTCTTATCGTTCCTTTGGATTCTATTTATTCCAGAATTTCCGTCATTCACATTTATCCCAGTATCTTTGTTGCCATACAGCTCTTTAAAATATTCTTTCCAACACAATATCACTTTACTTTCATCCCACTCCATTTCATGCTCGCTATTCCGTATTCCATTTACTTGGTTCCTTACACCCTGCTTTGCATTCCTTATCCACTTCCAAAGTAATCTTTTATTACCGTTAAAATTATTCTGCATTCTTACTCCCTCCTTCACCTTCAGACGCCCTTTACTTTCTTTCACAGCTTCCTTTGCACGCTTCTTTTTCATCCGATACGCTTTCAGTAGATCCATTCTGTTCTTCTCATGTTTGGTTCCAATCATTCTCTTATATATTTCTTTCTTCTCCTTTAGTGTATATTTTACGGCACCACTCCACCGTGCGTTCCTTTTTGACTTTCCAATAGTACGCACTCCACGTACTTTAGTTGCACACTCTATCACGATGCCTTTCAACCTCTTCCATTCACATTCGATTCCACCATTTTCAATTTGATACATCTATTCAGATTCTTCTGACAACATTCTCTTCTCTAGGTTTTGTACGAATTCCTCTCTCACATTCTCCTGCTGCAATCCTTCCACTTTCACACTAGTCTTTCTTTCAACTGCCTTCTTCTTGTATACCCACTTTCTATCAAGCTCAATTCTTCACATTACCAGAAAATAATCCATCCCACATTCAGAACACCTCATCATTGTGTGGATATCCTTAGATTTAAACCACGTATTTGATATAAGCACGCCCGTTACTAAGCATAGCCCAACTAACGCTTCCCCATTCAAATTCGTGCTGGGATCGCCGTAATGGCCAATTATATAACCTATGTTTTCTCTTCTTACTCCCACCCATGCATTCAGTTCACCCAGTAAAATCACTCTATTATTCACGTGACATGCATTAATTACTCCTTCTAACTCTGTCCAAAAGGTTTCACATACATCCTGGTTATCACTATTCACCGGAGCATAGTACGCTGCAACCATTACTTTCCTGATGCCTATCTTCATTCGAAGCCAGACTGGATGGGGAGACACCAATTCATAGCAAATGTACTCTAAATCAATACCACTCCCTTCGAACCATGCGTCCAGCTCTTTACTCCAGGCCAGAAACCTAGGCTTCCCCATCCATCTGTATCAATTCTTTCCCTTTTCACTTAGTTTCACTCACACGCAGCATATGTCTCTCATTTCCTCAAAATTTCGTTTTACTTTCCATATATCCCTCTTACGTTCCACGTTCCAACTTTCCATTCCATTTTCTCACGTTTATTCAAGGTGGGCCAATCCTGCTCAATCACAGCCCCCCACCATGACTTGTCTGAGGCTTTGCTTTGATTCTTTTATTTAAGGGATAAAAATGAGGCGTTCGATGTAATAAATTCTAAAAGGGTTTGTCCTATGGGTATCGGGACTGAAGTCATAAAAAGAAATCTATTCACTAAATTTCACTCCTGTGCTAACAGGAGTTTGGCCATGTTTTCATTGGTTCATCTTCAGTCTCCTCGGCGATCTACGAATTTTTTATGCTACCAAAAGTACTCGTTTTGGACATGACTGGGCATAAGCTAAATTTGATGACACAGCCCTGCTTGAGCGTTTGCCTCATCTTGACGCTCTACACGAACACTAAACGCACTCTAACTTCAATCGCAAGTCTACACATTCCAAAAACTCGAAAGCAATTTAAGCGTGCTTCCTAATTTACGCGACGTTCCCCACACCCATCTCATCCATAAAGGTGAACCTCCACTCTTTCCCAATGATCAGCAAAAATTAATCTCGATACTTTTTGAACAAACTCTTTATATCAAAATCAAACACAGAAGTTTTCATTAAAAAACACAACTATCTACCCATCAGCCATAAATAAAAATTTCAATGCCATAAGCCGTATAAAATTGACATAACCCTAAAAAAGATGTTATAAGAGTGCTAATCGGTAAAAAGCCGTAGGTTAAAACACATTCTCAGAAAACTAAAGCCACCACTTTTTCTTTAGTAATACAATTATTTTTAAAACCAATTTAAACAATTTTAAATGTGTGGGCGCATATATTAATTATACAAAAAAAATTAGTAACATACGATTACTTAATAAAGAGATTCCCTCTTATAGTGCTTCATCCAATTCATATCTGTAAAAGGGATCACCTTACCGCCTAATCTCGCAATAGTTTCCTATAACTGTTGTTTCATTTTCTTTTAAAATTAAATTTGCCCTCATAAGATAACTTAAATTCATTTACATTTTAATTTCAAATAATAGTATATTCATATTATATTCAATTTCAAATGCACTATACATAAGATGATTTTGCAACTTTAAGTTCTTGGGGTTACTTGTTTCCATATGCAATGCGCCGCAAGGATAGTTTGAAGCGAACGTCTAACTAAAAAAACACACGTTTGCCGCGAAATTCAAAAGCTTGCGGTCACATGGGTCATAAGAATGACAATAGTGGATTGTAGATCAAATTTTATTTAGATATAGAGTTCAGTTGATGTCAACTGGTCTAAACGAAAGTGAAACGAACGCCGCGCCATTTATAGAACCTACATATGCCTAAAACTTACCGAACGTACCTGGTAAGCAAACAGCGAAATTCTGCTTAGTTAAAGGCAAATGGTAGATAATTGAATAATATTAAGATGGACTTAAGCTTGTGTTACTTATGAAGCTTATAGTCAAAATTTTCGACCATTCTCTGTAAGAGAATAGATAATGTCAAACCCAAGGTTTTCGAGTAAATAAAGTAACTAAATGCTCTAACAAGACTTCGAGGACTTTATGTAAATGTCTTCCTTTCAAACAAAATATAAATATAATGGCATGTATAATTGCATCTAATTACATTTAAACAGATCAGAATAATAACAATCAAAGTACTAATAAGGTAATTTAACCATAAGTTATCTCATTCCCGTAATTCGTTGTCGATGTGGCGTAAAAACAAAAACTTTATGTTGGTAGAGGCAAAACCTTTTACCCTCATAAATACGAGGGCTATCCAAAATTTCGATTACGTTGTGTTGTAAAAAAAACTCAGTACAAAAAAAAATGTATTATATACATTTGGAAGCGGCACCGAAATACTACTTTTCAGCGCAGTCACCATACAAATTTAGGTACATATCAACAGTAAACAAGCTTTGAAATTCCATTGTCATAAAATTTTGCTGCTTGAGACTTCAACCAGTTAGTCACGCCCTCCCTCAGTTCCTCATCGTCATCAAAGCGCTGCGTTGCGAGCCACTTCAACTTTGAGAAGAGGTGAATGTCGCTGGGTGCAAGGTCCGGGCTATATGGTGGATGAGGAAAAACCTCCCACTGAAAATCTTCAAGGACTTGTCGGATGTGATTTGCCGTGTGTGGTCGGGCGTTATCGTGAAAAACAAAGTTTTTGAACTCAACTTTCCTCTACGCTTGTTCTGAATCGCTCTTCTTAAATTTTGTAAAGTTTGCCAGTATCTCTCAGAGTTGGTCCACGATCAAGGAAATCAATAAGAAGCACGCCTTTCCTGTCCCAAAAACGGTTGCCATAATGTTCCTTACAGACAAGGTTTGCATACATTTTCCCGGCTTTTTTGGGGAATTTGTGTGCCCCCACTCCATAAACTGAAATTTGTTCTCGCAGTTTACATGTTTCATCCACGTCTCGTCTCCCGTTACGATTTGATCCAGTAATGAGTCGCCATCTTTGCCGTAAGGGTCCAGATTTGTTAATTACGTTGTCATACTCTGATTCTTGCGATTTTCTGTCAGGAGCTTTGGGACCCATCTTGCACAAAATTTGTGGTATCCCAGTTTCTGAGAAGAAACAATTTCATGCAACAGACTGCGTGAAATTTGTGGAAAACTGAGTGAAAGCTCTATTATTGTGAATCGGCGGATTTTTCTAACCTTTTTATCGACATTTGCAACAATTTCATCAGTCACAATGCTTGGTTGTCCACTTCGCTCTTCGCCGTGTACATTGGTTCGGCCATTCTTAAACCTAAACCCAGTTGTCAATAAATTTCAATATGTTTACAATTTGTTGCTAACAAAAGCCTTATTCCAGATCGCACTTCACAACTCGCGAGATTTTCTATTTCGGCACACATTTCAAACTGTTACTGTGAAATAACGGGGAACGATACAAGCCTCGCGCTAACACAGCTTGATGCTGACTGGGATAAGGAACGCGCAAACACCAAGATGGGCGCGCTGCGCACGCTAAAAGCGACTAAAGACGAAAACGTAATCGATTTTCTGGATAGCCCTCGTACATAACATTAATAAATTTAAGTTGGAATTTTAGTACGCTATCGCGAACTTTTAAAAATTGCGGCGTAGGAATTATGTCTGGAGAAATAGCAGAATTGTATAAAATAAGTTTCCTATGAAAATGTAGATAAAATTGTATTTCAGAAACTATGCATAGATAAGGAGTACTATATAAATAGGTGAATAGTAGCTAGCAAATTAGATTATAACATACATTTATACTAGCTAGTTCAACTTCAATTAACCATACATATTATTCTTGTAAATAAAATTCAAAAATAAAGCTTTTTTTTTAAACTTTACTAGCCTAAAATTATTCCTGGCGAAGTCGATACGATCCGTGTATTTTATTTGCCAAGTTAGTGTTCATTCGAAAATTTCGTGAACCGGTAAATAGTAAATGACGTGGAATTTAAGAAAACAAAAAGACAACTCCCCGACCGGACAAGCATAGCCAAGTTTGGGATCCAGCAGGATAAATGCCGTCAAACAGCAACGTCACCGTAACTACTAGGACCTGGAGAAGCCTTCCAAAGTTCGCATTTAAGAAATGAAGACTTTAGAATTAATAGTAATGTAAGCTAACTATATTTTACTATTCATTCGTAACATTTTATAGCTACTAGAAAACATTAAAGAACATTATTTGCCAATAATTATACTTAGAGAATCGTAACCATTTAATTCTAATTGATTTTAAAATATACAACGTAATTAAATAATTATAAAAGCCGATCTAATATTAGTGAAACAATATCACGGTGGAGAATCTATTACAATTAT
>JAHWXV010251001.1:0-10027 GCA_024586415.1 Phrixothrix hirtus | reverse complement strand
ATTTATACGAAGTACTTCCGCTTAGTTTTATATACAAAATAGCTATATATATATATAGCTATTTTGTATATAAAACTAAGCGGAAGTACTTCGTATAAATGCTAAATATGTAATTTTGATTGATTTAAATTAGATTTCAAATGTAGCTTTTACATTGTTGGTAATCATTTTTAAATAGCTGTCAAAGAAGCTTGTACGCAATTTATATACTAGTGTTTGTGAAAATATCACCTAGGCTGTTTCAGATAAAAAGTAATTTCTGTTTCAGTTTAATGTTTAATTTTATTTCTCTTATTTCGCAAATAACTATGCAGATCTATTAGAAATAGCGTATGATATACGTGTATAATAAGTTCCTTTAAAGCGCTTGCAACGTTAAGTGGACTTCGTTGCGCGTTGTACCCTTAAACCTATTGCGGGTGCTTTAAAGGCTGGCTTTTATTCTTGAATCATAATATAATATTTTATTACACCTGCACCATAATTGCTGTTTACAAGCCTTAGCAGCGTTCATAAAACGGGCTTTAAACATGCCGAGCTTTAAAGATTAGTAGGTAACGGCTTCAATAAGTACTTATTTGCATACGAGGGTAGCGCCGATAACTTCTGCAAACTAATATTTCTAGTGAATCAAAGAAATCAAACATGCCATGGAACAAATGCTTATTGTTTTCTATTTTGGCAGTTACAATTTAGTTTTGATAACTGCAACAGTTATTTTGCAAGCTAATTTCAAAGCGAGTAGTCTCCAGGAAAAATGAATTTAACGACCCATGGTTTACTAAGATTTAAAAAGTTCTTTAACTCCAAAACAAAGCGTTTCAAGGTCCTTCTCAGAAGAGTTTTTACAACTAATATAACAAATTTACATTTCAAAGGGTTTCACTTAGTGACAATTTTCGCGAAAGGAGGCCAATGTTAGCCGTTACTAAAACAAATATAGACACCGTACGAAGAACGATTCAAGGCGACAATCTAATCACGTATAGCATTGCATGACTGCAATAAACAAGATATTACATAATTATTTGGGTGTGAGGAAAGTCTGTTGTCGGTGGATATCGCATAATTTAACACGGGAACAAAAACAAAACCGGGAGGAATGGTATAAAAGAACGCTTAATAAATATGATGGAGGTAGGACGAAGGCCGTTTATAACATCATTACTGGTGATGAAATCTGGATATATGCATTTGAGCCGGAATCAAAACGGCAGTCGGCTCAATGTGTGTTTCCAACAGACTTAATCCAGTCAAGGTGAAGAAATCTCGAAGTGTTGGAAAGAAAATGGTAGTCAGTTTCTTCTCAAAATCAGGACCTATCACAACAGTCGTGTTTGCAAATAAACGTATGATTACCGCAGAATAGTACACGACAGTATGCCTGCCAGATGATATTCAAAAGGATCGTTTACGACACCCTAGATCGGAGGTTGTCCTTCATCACGACAATGCTTCAAGTCACACTGCACGTCAAACAAATGAATTTTTGAAAGCTTCCGGATTAAAATTACTAGATCATTCGCCATATAGTCCGGACCTGGCACCTTCAGATTTCTTTTTATTTCACAGACTAAAGGATAATAGCGTGGTGTACGATTTGCAAGCCCAGAAGCTGCAGCTTCAAAAATATTATATCTGATGTGGAATTTATGCTATGATAATTGCTTTTATTGAATGTCTAAATGCATTGAGTTTAAGGGCGAATATTTTTAAAACAATAAAAATAATTTTTGGTTACAACATTTTGTTTTATTAGTTTGCAATGGTAATCGGTGCTACCCTCGTATTGCTACCGACATGCTGTTTATAAAAATATCCGGTAGCCAGCCTGTTTTCAATAAAATGTGACTGATTTGATTTTAATGATTAATTTTATTTCGCAAATAATTACGCAGATATATTAAACAGTAGCCTATGTTGAACATGTACTTATTTTAAACATGAAATTACCCGTATTTTAATGTATTTGTTAGAATATAAACAGAATTTTACTTAAATAGACTGGCTATTCAAAAATTATAGTTATTTTGTAATTGGTCGATTAAATACAACTTATACAATTCAAATAATTAATATACACTAGTAGTTAGAGTAGAGTAGAACAAACAAAAATATTTTGTATAAATATTAAATATACAATTTTGATTATTTGGAATTCGATTTCGGATTGAAACTTATTTCTAAATTTGTAAATTTCTAAATATCTCAAACAAACTTGTAGTGTTTATAAAAATAGCACGTAGGGCTGTTTCAAATAAAAAGTAGCTTTAGTTTGATTTTAATATTTAATCTTATTTTGCAATTAATTATGCAAATATAATAAAAAAGGGTGTATAATAAAAGTGTATTAATGTCTTTAAAGCACTAGAAAAGTCAAGGACGCTCCGCTAGCATCGCGTCCTTAAACCTGTTGCGCGTGCTTGTATCATAATATACTATTGTTGAAGTTGATGGTAATACTATTGTCAGTATTGAAAAACTTTCTCTTACCCTATATCAAATATAAGTATTGCTTTCTTTCAAAAGCTTTTCATTAATATTTCATTTTGGTTAACCATTATCTAAAATACTAGTAACTAGTAACTAATAACTTTAAAAACAATCAGTAATTGTGTTGTATACAGAAATTATTTTTCGATTATATTTATAATCAAAAATATCCATTTCTGAAAATTTAGCAAAAATCAATAATTGTTGCACTATTAACATTGAAGTAGAGGTAGGATAATGCAGCCAGCCGAAAAATTAAGAGGGTGTATATTTTATGGGCCGTTTCAAGAAATTTCACGGGTCGATTATTAATCCCAATCGATCCTATTTAGATGCTTCATGATGTATATTGTCTAGTTTATCTAAGGATAAGGTCGGCTATTGCCTTACATGGAATTTTTTAATGTTGGAAATTAACACATTCATAACAGTAGAAAAACAACAAATAGAATTTATTTATTGATCACTGAGGTCTCCTCATGAGTAAAGTAAATATATTCCATTGGACTTATTTTGACCATAAAGCTTCATGGTAATTACATGTATCAGGCTTTTGGGACACCCGGTACATTTAGTATGGGATTTATTTCCAAATCGATACAGTTTACTGGTTGTTGTGCTTTTACCTTACACATTTAGTAACATACTAAAGCAAGAAAATTGTTTGTGTAAAAAACAACACAAACAGCGCCTCCAATGTTATGACAATTAAAATACTAAATACTATGCAGTACAAATTTAGACATCGTTAAAGTGAATATATATACGTGATAACTGTAAATGAATAATAAAGCATGCTTTCATTCATTAAATAATAAATTATATTTGCTCTCATTATAACTTGAAACGTTGTGCGTTCAAAAATAATTCATTTAACGAATAAAGTTTTTAATACTATTTTATAAGAAATTTAAGTAATTAAAGGATAGCATCAAGATTGATTTCAAACATATTGTACAGAAACTAAAACAAAATAATTACTTACCGATTCGTATAACGGGTGGTAATGCTGTAGATTCAAATGCACACCAACAAAGCATAATCACAATAAATCGAGCCATTGCGAAGTTAATGACACAAATGTTAACATTACGTGATGTTACTATACCGACACAAATATCACATTCTGAGTCTTGCTATGAAGTACTAGAAACAACACTAACGATAACTGGTACACAACATTGAAGTAAAATATTTACCGAATCGGTCTCTAACAAATATTTACACAAATGAATAACTATTGACGCGAATCATTATTTCACGAACACTAATTTACCTCGACTCAGTTGAGAAAACAGTATCTTTGCTTTCACGTTGAAACGGTTAGCAAAGGCCAACACTAGATAATATAAATTATATTAAGTCAGGTTATCCTTGCATCAATTGAGAAATTTCCACCCCGTTCACGTATTTTCGATTTGGGTTAGCGACATCCCTTTTCTTCCTGTCACCTGCAGCTCTGAAACAAAATTTACTGAAAATAATAACTTTATCACACCATAACTACTTTAACAAGCATGCTGGAAGTTTCTAAATTAATATACAATTCAGTTTACGTAATTATGTTTTAGGGACGTTTCCAATATACGTAATTAATGGTTTATTCAGGCGTTGTAATTTAATCAGCCAGTCTTTATACCAAATAGTGTGTTACTTAATTAAGCAACCTGATGCTAAAATGATTTATGACACTCTTTTCCGCAAGGCGAAAAATGCCAGTATTTTAAAATCTCACATTTGGTATTAAATTTCAAAAGAATACAAATTTAAATTTTTTTAAACAACGTTGTCTCGCTGTGGACGATGAAACATTTACGAAATCTTATATGCTTGCACCTTTACACCGTTTTTTTTTACCTAATTTATATTCCTAGCGTATTCCTTAGCTTAGAAGCACAATATTGATCGAGCGAAAATTTACATGAAAAATTTATTTAGCGACCATGCTACAATAATTTACATCCTTCCTAATTTATATAATAAAATGACCGAGGCTTCATTTTTTATTTTGATTAATATTTTTCCCCGTTTCTATCGGTTTAAGATGCTATGAATTTAAGTATTAGGTTGTTAAAGAATACAAAATGTTCTTTTTTGTGTCTCCGTCCATAAATGTCGATTTTCTGGTCGTCATTTGCGACCAGAAAGTTATTGTTTGCGGGCCTAGGCCGGCAAAAAGTTACTAACTAGCCTATGCCGGTCTAGACCGGCAAAAATATAACTAAATATATCAACATATTTCTCACTAAATAGTTGTCACCTCGGCAAATAGAATGCATTTTTAGGTTATTTTACGTAATACAATTACAATTTAATAATTTGAGTTTTAACTTTATAAATACCTAAGCGATTAGTCACCATATTCATGAATGATAACTAATTTAAATTGATTTTATAGGTTAATGTTATATTTTTTGTTATAAGTATGCCAACCTAGTTTGTTTCAACCTTAAATTACTAAAATTCCTAAAGCTCTTATATATTAAAGCAATTGGTACTAAAAACTAGTTCATTTTGAAAAATCGTTCTTAAAAACTAAAATTATACAAAAGTCGACATAAAAAATTTTTTATATCACACGTCCAGAAAGGCTTCTGTAAATACTCGTAAGTTGCAGGCCTCGGCTGCGCCTCGGCCTGTAATTAGACTAGTACTTGCTAAAGCTAACTTTCTGGCTTGTGATACAAATAGCTATTGTTGAAGTACAAGAGGGAGTGTCCGCGACATAAGGACATTACGCTAACAGCAGCCTCTTCTACTTGCACTACAAAAAACTGTAATATTGTATTTTAAAATGCACATTTTTCTACTGTGTCCAACGAAAAGTAACTGGCCGAATGTACTTCTCTAGCTACACTACCAGCAAAGAATATTTTCAGCTCACTCATTAAATACCGAAATGGATTAATACATAATTGCAGATTAAAATGATTTTTCTCCATAAAATTCATTGTGTTCTTGTGTTAAGTTTAGTGCAACTTCTTCAAAATAAAAACCAGTTCTTTACGTAAGCGTCAATTTACATAGTGTGGATACGTATGTAGACGTCTAGCAAAAAAACGTGATTATTTATTAACTTCAAATCAAGACAGCATTAAACAGAAGGGTCACATCTACGCACTTATTCTAATATATTTTTTATTTTGTGCCTAAGTTTTAAGCAAAATAATACTTAGATCTAATTCATAAATTATTTTCTTAAAAACAACGAAGTTTGTCAAAAGTCGATTAGAAGAAAATTCTTTATGTTTTATTTAGTGAAAAGATTTCATAGATAAAGTATGCTTTCACCCGAATACTTGCACGCGAGTTTCGGATGTTTAATAATTGCATAGGAAAGTGCTGTCGCCGCAGTCGTTAATACGTTTTCTAGTCGCACTACTTAATATATTAAATCAGGACCGTATTAAATTTTAAAGTGTTTGTAAGATGATTATATCTGTTGTGCTTACATTGCCAGTTTTTGTTGACGTTTCCCACCTAATAAACATTTTTCTTTAATTTGCCTTCGTATGATCTAAGTAACGGTGTGGTTGACAGGATAACAAAAAATAATAAATAAGGAGAGTTTCCTGTCGGATAAAACACGAGACGCGTTTTTTACGCTCCGTAACGATTGGGAAATATGTAATCGAAATTAAATTGACAGTTGAGGCGATTTTTAACATCTGGTGTTATTGGCAATAACTCGTCGCGAGACCCTCCGCGCATGACAGTTAATACACGCGTAGTTTGTACTTGAAAGAATCAATCGTGTGCGCGATTTCTTTTGATTGAAGTGCTGGGGTGTGAGACATTGAATAGTGTATCTCTGGGGATTGAGTTGCCTTTTTCCACCCCGATTGCAGCTTCATTCGACATGTTTGGTCCCGCAGAGGGTGCAGGAATCCATAAATACATCACGATTGGCGATTCTGGTTGATTGCAATCGAGAAGCTCGGTGAAGTGACGAATAAGACTAAGGTACCTTTTATAATATTGTTATTTTGCATCCCTATTGTTTGCCTGTGAAGGGCGTAAGTGAAATATCAACGCATATCGACGAGAATCCAATTTAATTTGACGTCCAGGCTGCCAACTCTTGTAGAGGCTAGCTTAAACCTTCCCGTTGCGAGGAGAGCCTATTAATACATACATCCGGTCCATCTTATGGATGAATATCTGCGTCAACTGTGGTTAGTATATTTCAACCCTAATTTTAGTGAACAGCAGATAGATTAGTTTTCCCCGCACCGCTTGAATTATGCCACATTCAAGAGGCGGAGGAGTTACCTGTAAACTTTTGTATCCTGTTGTCTTTTATGTGTATGCTAAATAAGCCATTTCTTTATCAATAGACATATCGCATTACTCAACTAGACTTTCATTTTAAACTTAGAATAAGTTAATAGTTAATACTTTGTATTTCAGGGGAAATGTGTTAGTTACGGTACCTTCCCCTTTAGCCAAGGTCTGTATATTATTATTTGGGGCCCTGGTAAGAGGCAACTGCGGGACAACGTAACTATAGGCCACGGAACCGTTTTTCCCCGTTCCAAGGAACACTCCTATTTAGTATAAGGCCCATTAGGAGCAGGGGCGCCAACTCTCTTATATTTTAAATCCTAGTACGCCTTTATAGCGTTTCCCTTATAGCGCGCACAGTGCTGGTGCAATTTATTTGGAACCTTCCCTCCTCCGAGAAGGTAGTGCGATATTAGTAGTAGGCGTAACGCCTAACGCGCCTGTGACAACATATTTAGTGTTTAAATTAATTGTGGAAAAGACATATAGAAAAGGTTAAAAGTCTGGCCTTCGTGTATCTATCAGATGGTAGAAGCCACCGAGTATCTTAAAATATATTGCGTAAATATGAACCTAAAATTATTTTACTCTTACATATTGTGATTTACCAAAACATCACCAAATTTATTTTCTTGCTTTTTAACTTAACTTTTGAATGGCCTGCACTACCTAGAATTTGTTTCTTTTACCTCCAGTTTCATTTGTGTTCTGATATAAGAGAATTCTGTCTGGCTCCGCCTTGAGCGGATTTCTTATTTGATAGGAGGCGAGTTTATTCACAAACTTTATTTTTTGAATGCATCCATGATTCTCAGGAGCGCGCACACTATTGCACCGAGCCCTTTTGAGAAGGATGCCGCTCCACGCGTTAGCTCGACGACAATTTTCACCGCCGAAATCACATTTTCATCGTTAATAGTAAAGGGGATGTGGTCTGCCGTTACACTAGTAGATTATTGTGGTTCTATTGGCTCTTTTTGTGTGCCTTTGGAGGTGCCGGTTCGCATCACTTCCGCGTATGATACGTTGTTTGCCGCCGACGCACTCACAGATTTTGCGATCCTTGGGAATCACGGGCATCCCTTAAAGCTTGCGGTATGATTTCCTCGGCAATTTGCCCATGTTTTCGGCGTGTCGTTGTCTTTGGTTCACACGGCCGGGATGTGCCCCTCACCACACTTAACATAATGCGGCTCTGATTTGCAGCAGCGCTGCACGTGTGCGTATAACTTACATATATGGCATTGTGATGTGCCTCGCTTCTTCCGGGGTGTCTTCACTGAGATGGAAAGGTGGAGGATGGTTGTGATGTTGAAAATCTTTTTACCCTGTTCTGTTTGTTCCATCTCCATGTACAGAAGTGGCATTGGCGTATGCTGTCTTCCTTTCCGCATCCTTCTGGTAGAGTTGACAGGGATCCCTTGGCTTATTAGGTCTTCTAGTACCTCCTGATTGGGTATTGTTTCGGGTATTCCTTTTAGTACTACTCTTAGCGACTTTTCTCGCGCTAGCTGAAATGTGATGCCACGGTGTTCGGCATCGCTCCCAGGTCGAATCGATATTCCCTGTGTGACGTATTTTGCCTTGGGTATTCGAATACTTTGATTCTCTAGGTCGCGTACCAGTTTGGGCCAGTGTTCTTTGGTTCATACCACCACGGGTGGCACTTTCACAACCGGTTTTATGGTGGCTGCGATGTCGGGTGCCACCTTCTCTATGGTGGTATTATCTTCTTTCGTTTGCTCAAATTCCATGTAGCTGACCGCACCGAACCTATTTTGCGTCGGTACCTTGGTTGCTGGACCGCCCGCTTCTGTCTTCTCCCTCAACTTCTGCCAGAGCTGTCGTGCCTAACTTCCATTTCTAACAGAAGATATTATCATATTTCATTTATCAATTTATACCATGCAGGTACTTTAGCCTGATAAATGCATAAATAAATATGCTTTTTTAAAAACCGCAATGAGATGGAAGTTTGCAATGATAATCTAGAAACTTATAGGCAACGTGAAACCAAAGTACCTAATACATACATACAAGCTAGTTTAATATTTTTTTAAAGGTGTAAAAATTTATTTTTTTCTTAGAAATTCTTTTAACATGCAACTCAAATAACTGTTCTTAAGAAACGCAAAATATAAAATATCTTTGTCATTATCTTCTATAATTAAATTGTGTCTTAGTTAATTACACATTTTAAAAGAAACAGGTATGGAGCTAGACTATTCCAGTTGGCTACGTAGTGGAAAAAGTTAAATGATGTATGTCATACAAAATAGAGTG
This sequence comes from Phrixothrix hirtus, assembly GCA_024586415.1. NCBI lineage: Eukaryota > Metazoa > Arthropoda > Insecta > Coleoptera > Phengodidae > Phrixothrix > Phrixothrix hirtus. Next base: position 967 of record JAHWXV010251001.1, on the reverse strand, counting down.
CTTTTGATAGCTAACTATATAAGAAACAGCTTTCTACTTTAGTAGCAGCTTTGTCAGGTAGTTAAAAAATTTTATTATTCCTGCTATGTCTATTCACATTATATGCACGTCACACGTATACTTAGCTCTGATTGGGATCCAACATTGAACTTTAAATCTTACTGCTATATGCGTTTGACAATGCGTTTATACCATCCTATTGCTAAGCTAGGAAGGCCTTCTAGTCCAAGCGACGACTGCAAAAACACCCGACAATTTTATATAAGCCGAAACTTTCCGCAAATTGACAATGACAATGAAAAAACAGTGAGATTATTTGAACGAAAATCCATCCCAAAAGCGGATGCGAATTTGTGTCTTTACGAGGATCATAAGATTACGGAGTAAAACCGTAAAAGCGAACTGTTATGGAATATGTAGGGTTGCTTAGTCAAATCTTGTTGCAACCTTTGACAACCTATTTGTTACTGTTTTTTTATGACTTAGCTTAAGTCGTACGATTGCCAGACGCAACAAACTCTAGCTAAATATTTAGAGCATCCGAACACATGAAAAATAGTTTTCTACTTCTTAAAATGTTGCGAATACCTAGCAATTTTAATTTTAAATCATGCTGTAGCTTGAAATACGACAATAAAATCGCTTCGCATACATCGCAATACTTTGAAAACCAGGTATTTTGGAAAAAAGTATGTCTGACATGTTTCATAGTTTAAGAAATTAGTCTATTGGTGTGACTTTGAATCAAGATTATATCGGTTTTTTAAGGTCAACTTCATATTGCGAAATGAAAATCTAACGATTAATTCAGTAGTGTTATTAATTTATTCAAAATATAAACCTTTTACCTCAAGGTAGGCTTTTAGGAAACACATTAACCTTAAAATACGGCGTCCCCGAATTGACTTTACTATAGGTGTAATACATCAAAAACTTTGGAATCTTGTTTTGATGTTTAGGATCCCGG
>JAHWXV010250965.1:0-16576 GCA_024586415.1 Phrixothrix hirtus | reverse complement strand
ATGTCAAACAATTGTCAATTTACTAACGGAGCTAATATCAGACTGAATCGAAGTTTTGATAACACAAGAGGAAACAAGTATCGTCCGGACAACCATTGTTTGTCTCACTGTATATATACTATATATATGCAGAAAATTTGTAATATGAATTAAAATACTTGTCATAAAAATTTACATTATTACGTATATCAAATAAATTCACTCAGCAAGAAGCTTCCAAAATAGATCTTCTGTGCATTTACCATCGCACCAAGATGTTAATTTTTTTATAGTTTTAAAAATTTTTAGTTTCTCTTACCTTATATGAAATATAGGTAAAAGAGAAAGTATTATTTTCGGCCAAAATTTCAATGTCAAAATTTTTGCGGAAACATGCGGTTTGGGTCCGGTGAGGTCAAAAATCGTGTTTCGGACAATGCGTGCGCGTGCATGTGTTCTTGTGTGCGCTTGTGTATGTGTGTGTTTGCGTATGCGTGTGCGTGCCATGTACGTGTACGTGTGCGTGTCTGTCTGTGTGTGTCTGTGAATACGATAGCTTGAAGACAAAAGTCCTAGAAGAACAAAATTTTGTATTTGAGTTTATAGTTATTGTCCTACGCAACTGCAATAATTTCACTAAAATCGGTTAACCAGAAGTGCTACTTTATTACCCTTGTCATTTCGTGATTTTTTGTGATTTTTTACATTCTAACGATTTTGTTTTTAATTTATTGTATTTCTAAGACATTTAATGCCCTTTCATTTAATACAAGCGGTTTCTCAGAAAAATATCCGTAACTCAACTAATCGGAAGTAGTTTAATCCTTATGTCTAAATAAAATAACAATGAAACTAAAAGTCATAGTTAAATGAAAATTGGTTTTGAGGTTATAATCGCCTTAGTATGCTAAATCAAGAATTTAGTTAAAATTGAATAGCCGAAAGTACCACTTTATTTCTGTCATTTTTAGATATTTTCAGAATTTTTCGTTTTGCGAGATTTTCTCGAAATCGGCTATAACGATTTTTTTAAAAATATATTGTGTTTCTTAGACATTTAAGGATTTTTGATATAAACTAGGCGGTTACTTAGAAAATTTTCCGAAAATCGAGTAACTGGAAGTATTTTCACCGCTAACTAAAATAAATAACCGGAAGTAGTCGTACTAAAATAACTATGAAACTAAAATCCCTAGATAATGAAAATTTATATTTGAGGTCACAATAGCCTTTTCTGCAAATTCGAAATTTTGGTTAAAATGAAATAACCGGAAGTACGACTTTATTTCTATCATTTTGAGACATTTTCCGAATTCTACATTATCAGTGTTTTCTTGAAATCGGTATATTCCTTAGCTATTTAGTTTTATATTAACCAAGTAGTTTCTCTAATAAATTTTTAAAAATCGAGTAACCGGAAGTACTTGGCGTATTAGTGGTGAACAACATATCTCAAAAGCAAATCATCATATGAAAATTAAAAACTATATTTAAGTTTTCTATCTTCCGTACATGATACGGCAGGAATTTAGTTAAAATCAAATGACCAGAAGTGCCACATTATTCTTGCGATCTTTAAGTTTTTTGCGATTTTCTCGAAAACTGTTGTAACAATTTTTTTGAAACTAGTTACGGTACTCATGTCTTTAATTCTCTTTTACGTAAACTTAGAGATTTTCCTGAAAGCATGCGTTGAAGAGAGTTATCAGAGAAAATTTCTGGAGTTAAGTAGCCTTTTGCTTGTCCATTAACTTGGATGGGTGAGCGTTACAATTATTGTTCCCAAAAAAAAGGTAAATAATATTTTGATGATCTCTGGACATTTTCATATTTGTATATTTAAGTATGTAAGAGAAAGTCGTGTGTTCTTTCTATATATTTTCATTAATATATACTAACTATATATGTTAATTTAAAACATTAGACACCACTTTAATTCGCTAAAAGAATCCTGATGAAACGAGGAGTCTCCAATAGGATTATTAATAAATTTGCCCATTAAAAATTTAAGATAATAGAAACAATAGTATTGGATATGCAAAGAAAAAAATTGAAATTGTCTTGAAGGGGGTTGGTCACGCTTTGACGAGTACGCCAGAGATTTATTCTGGAGACCTGGGTTCGATTCCAGGTCGAGCGAATTTGTTTGATTATCTATATCTAATTTTAAAAATTAATCATTTGTATAAGGATGTTTAAGTGTGTAATTCTTAACAAAATTGTACAAATACTTTCTACTTATTTGGTCTATACAGGGTGTTTCAGATAATATGACATTCCTTTTTAGTGATGAAAGCAGTCCTATTAGACACCCTATTAAGCGTAAAATTAAAAGCAATACGAATACTAAAAATTTCTTTTTTTAATAATGACGAGTCGACTATGTACATGCTTTCAAATATACAAATATAATTGAGTAAGTGTTTCTTACTAAATAAACATTTCTGTAGTAGAGCAGAATGTACGTGTTTATTTTAACTTTCGAAGCAGACGCATAAAAACAAAACTGTAAAATGATATACCTTTGTAAATGTCAGTGATCCATATTTTGATCAACGAAATTATGCCAATTTACGTCATTTACTAGATGCATTTCGTTGTCTAACCAGTGTTTTAATATTAAAAATTAAATCGCAAATTGTGCTCATCTACACCGTGTTTAACTGAATGGTGCTCTTATGTTAATAAAATTGTGCACAGATCTATAATAATGAAGTACTTACAGAGGTATGATTCAGTTAATATGGATTTAAAAACTGTAAAATGAAAAATTAGATAAAGAGAACTAAATCTGTAAGTGAATTAACATACCTTTAATATTTTTAATTATTTGTAGTTTCGAAGGCAATTTCACAAAAATGATGCTAAAGGAATTTGTAATAGTGTAGCTGAAATTTTTAAGATAATCTAATTGACCATTTAGCTTTTGAACCAGCATATAAAACAATTTTTGATTATTCTAAGTCGAATTAGGCAAATTATTGTGCCATTCCTCTGAATACTGTTACAAAACCAAGTAGAAAAATCTAAAACATGTCAAAGTGTCTAAAGCATTTTTATTTTAAGCAATTTCAGAAATGAAAATCTATTTTTAGGTGTAAAATTAAAAAATGTCAATAAATAATTGCTTAAGCTGTGTTTACATTTAAACACATTTTTTAGAACGATACATTACTAAACTCTATTTTTATTATTATCAGTTATTCATAAATAACTTCTTCAAGATTGTTAAAAAGATTGTATACATTATTTCTAAATTCTTTCATTTGTGTGAAAGGGCAATCTCCTTATTCCGTTATTTATTGTAGTAAACAAATCGCAATGTACCTGCTATAGCTTTAAAAGTGTATGTTATTGTAAATTGATACTGTAGATAAGTCAGTTATAATTTTATGAATGATTTAACAGTTTTAGTCCGAATGCAATCATAGGCGGATCGTTGTATATAATTAGATAAAAGGTCTTTTTTGTATTCGTATGTTTTTTAATTTTACGTTTATTGGGGTACTTATAGGGTCTACTTACAGCCCTTAAAAGTAATGTCATTATCTGAAACACCCTGTAGAATATTTCTGAAACTAAAAAATATTTACATGAATCAAAGACTAACATACAATATGTGTAGGAAATTTGAGATTTATTTCAAGAGGTTGAAAAATAGTTTTCCAAATATACCTTGAAAATGTTCCAACATCCTTGAGGCAAGACCCATTAAACTCAAGACAGTGTCAACAAACAGCATTAAACTGTTTTTAATGCTATTGTAGTAAACAGTTTGAAACGGTTCAAAACGGCGTTAAACATAGAAAGGATAAGTCCTCATTGAAATATTTGTAGAATTCCATATTACATGTTTAGCATAGGCTGGCGTTGTTAAGAGAGTGGGGGAAGTATCTGAATATATTACTTTTATTATTAAGCGGAAAGGGTTGCAGAAAGTTGTTATCAGAGGCGCTACTCAATTAAAGATATATCCACAAAAATCCATATAATAAACAAAAGTCACAATCGCAATAACAAAATAAAAGGGCGCAATACAATAAATTAATCAATTAATTAAATTAATGACTAAATTATGTCGCTCAATGGCAACTTCTTAAATTTGACTATATTGTAATTCTAATACGCACGTAAATAGAAACCCTTGTTTATAATTAATTTAGCAATATTAATTATCTGTTTTAAAAGAAATCTTGTGTTACTTCTAGCAATATTGAGTTTTAAAAACCAACGCTTTAGAAGGTTTTATTATTATGCAGTTAAAATTTATAGTTCGTTTAACTTTAAAAGAAGAGCATTTAAAGAGACACCCGTTGGCTGAGTGAAGCAGTTTATTATGAAAGAGTTTATAAGGACCTACCTTGAGGAATAATGTGAATTTACCTAGATAAGATTAGCGAACGGACTTCTCTATGTCCGTGAATGTCCAAAGGGGGGTATGCTGATGAGAGGTTTCTTAAATAGATGTCTATGGTGAAATACTCAATTTTACTCTAAGTGATGAATGACTGCCCAAAAAGTGGAATTATGATTTACATCCAATGTAAATGCTACACTTTTACGTCATGACCTTTTTTGTTATTATAATGTAGCGTAAAGTACCTCTTGAAAAGTTATTTTGTTATTTTGTAGAACTCTAACTAAGTAATTATTGTGTACCTAAGAGAACAATTTATGTTTATTACATTATTATAAACTAAAAACATTTAAGATAAAATTTTAGTATAAAACTGTATTTGTTAATCAATTAATTCCTAAATTATTCATAATTAATAAGCGTTAAATTTTTAGAAAAAAATGCAAATTTAAAAGATTTTTAAGAATATCTCTGACTTTTTATTAAAATATCTAACCGAAAATACAGTAAGGAAGATATATAAATAGAACTAGTATCGCACTGAAGGTAATTTGATCTTTCATAAATATTAAAGGATCTCTTGTGCGTTTAATTACGATTCACAGTTAAATGTACGAGGGCTAACTTTTGTATAATTTACCTATCCACGAAGTAAAACACCTGGAACATTTTTCTAGATACTGCATTCTGCCAGAAAAAAATTTCCATCGAAAGTCTTCAAGATATTTCGCAATAGCATCTTTCCTATATTATCTAACAGACATTATTTTTATTTTTGAATAAAAAGAAATCGTATGGTGTTAAATTTGGGCTGTAAGCTGGTTATGGCAGCTCAGTGAATCCATATTCTTGAATAATTCTTTGAATTATACGCACCTTAAGTATCCTCTAGTCTTTGTGTAGAGATACATCTTTTTTTCTCCAAGATTGTGGTCCTTTTCTCTTACGGTTTTGTTCGCATTCTCAATCGTTTCCCCATAGACTTTTTCATTAATTTTAGTCATTTTTTTGTATACACTTAAGTAGACACGCACTTTTTACATCTTATAATATTATTGCCATTAATTTTTGTACAGAAGTTTGTGTTTTGGTGGTAAGAAACTCCACTGTATTGACTTGTGTTTAATGCAAGGATCCCAGTGATAGATCACGTCTCATCACATGTGACAGTTTGCGAAAGAACATGTTGCCCATTTTCTAGAACGGTTTAATTTTCTTTAGAAATCTCGTTTCTGGCAAATTTCGTTCTACCCTAAACTGTATGGGAAATCAATGCGTAGACTTCTTTTCATATTTAAATTATGGTGGAAAAATTTTAGATCAATCGTTTTGTTACATCAACTTCATTGGCAATAGGAGGTGCTATCGTTCGACGATATAACAACACAGGTTGTTGGGATTTTGAATAATCTTTTATAAATTCTCTATCCCATAGAAATTGTTAAGACCAAAATTTAACAAGGAAACATGTTAGCCTTCTATTTTCATTCATTGCAGTTACCCTTTCATAAATAAGTTTCGTCCCATAGTTCTCTTTTTTGAGCAATTCTCTAACACTGTTATATTTAAGTGTAGTATCACTCATTTTGGATCAAAAAATTGTATTTTACAATACTTGAACAAAAATCTGGTAAAGACATACAAATTACAATAACTTGACAGCAAAATATTATTATTTCAACTTGTTATTTTTATGGCTAGATAAATTACATAAGAATTCACCCTCCTAGAATAGACAAGCCCGTATTTGTTATCAATTTTTACGTCAAGTTTTGCAATTTTTTTTCGCATATTTTGTACATATTTAGACAATTAGTAATATAAAAAATTATGTTGTTAAAATAATGTTGTTACTACTAAGCTCAAATAAGAAATACGGTATCCAAATTTATTTAAATGTTTGGCGTTTAAAAAATATAATGCAGTTAATTAATAACTCCCGCATATTGTAATTTTTATGAAAAACGCTATAGGAGATTTTCATAAACTCGGTTATTTTATATTTTATTCTCTTTCCTTCTTATTTCACAAAAAGATTATTTGCAAGTGACTGTAATACAATCCAAGAAAATTCATAAAATTATGTTCATATTTAAAAATTTAGATAAATTTGTAATGCCTATACAAATAAAATTTTGTTAAATAGAGGATCATATTTATTAAGCTTAAACTAATTATAAGCAATAAATCAGTGATTGAAAGCGTTAGCATTCCTTAAATTTTGGAAACAGTTTGTTGTGGATTTTATATTAAAGGACTTTTCGTAAGGAATGTGTGAGTTAAAATTTTATTTATCTGTATTTATGATTTATGATTTAAATTAATGAAGTTTTATAAAAAACTTCAGTGACAGCGAGTCGCATTGGTTAGCCGTTTCTTTCAGGTTACTAATGACAAGCGCAGTTGTTGCAGTAGAACAAACACGTGATGACGTGTACCGATAAAAAAGCTTGCGTGTATATTATTTATTTTGACTTCAACAAAAATGTGTTACTTTTCATATCGGACCACCGCTGAGCTTTTTATATCAACATTTCATGATATTATAACGCTTTCATTCATTAAGTAAAGGCTTTTGATTTTATAGAACACCGTTGTGATTTTAGATTGAATTAAACTTTATAGTATTTAAATTATAACCAAATTAATCATTTAAGCTTTTAATATAAAAATTACTTAAATTGTTTAAAGTGTGAGTAGTTTGTATATAGGGTGTCCCACCGTTATGGCAGGTTAAAAGTATCTAGAAAACGAATAGAGGGATTAAAGTCAAATTTTGGTAAATTATCTTGTAGGTAACACAAGATAATTCTATCTACTAAAAATATTTTCAAGATGGTGGCACTTCCGGTAATACCGGAAATTACCCCTAACTTTGTTATTTTAAATGGAATATTATATTATATTATAAATCTGACTCAAATTTAATGTAACTTTTATCTAAAAAGTATTTACAGAAATTTTACAGTATTCGAGAAAAAAATTGTTGTCGTTATCAAAAGACCAAAATAGGGCTTTAATAATACCGAATTACTCTAAACTAGAAAGAGATACAATTATGAAACTTTTAATGAAAAACCAAATGATAATAAGGTGTATCACAGCATAACTAACTTTTTAAAAATCTGTTGCAGGGGAAAGATAATGACGCTCCTTTACGACTATCCGAAAATTTCCAAAAATTTAATTTTTTTAAATCGCACTTGTCTGTTTTTGTTGTGTTCGATAGAGAATTAAATTCTCTTTAAATCCGTATAAGGATCCCTATACCTAAATGCGATAGTTTTTTTAGTTATTTGCTATTTCTGTTGTTGTCAAGAAATTTCACATACATATTTATTACGGAAGTTGGCTTTGTGTTACAATAAACAAATTACAATTACAAATATACAGAGAACTAAAAAAGATACTACAGTCAAACCTTGCACAATTACTAAGTGGCATCTGAACTGTCAGCTGAAAATACTTTCAAGGGCACCCGACCTAACACCTCTAGATTTTTATTTATGGGGAAAAATTAAATCGGAGGTATATACGATACTCCAGTCCAAACCAGAGAAAATTGACAAAGCCGTGTTGTGAATTCTTTAATAATTTGGATCCCCAAGAGATAAGGAAGGCGACAATTCAAGGGGTTTGATTAAGAATTTATAAATGTTTGGAGGTCTATGGCTCTCATTTTGAAAACTTGTAATCAAGTTAATAAATTTTTAATTCACTTTCCTTGCATTTTTGTAACAAATAGTAGCCTATTAGGCATTCTACGAAAGAGCACACGACTCAAAAATATTGAAGATTCATATAATAACATCTGGTATGAACGAAAGCTTATTAAATACTCTATCGATTTGCGTGATAAAAAATTAGTTGTTCTGTTTAAAAAAAATGTATTTCGTCGCTATTTCTGACAGTTTCGGAGGCCTGGCCATCTTGAAAGTATTTTCACCTGAAAGTTCAGACGGCACTTAGTAATTGTGCACGGTTTGACTGCAGTTTTTTTTTAGTTCTCTGTATATTTGTAATTGTAATTTGTTTATTGTAATCCAAAGTCAACTTCCGTAATAAATATGTATGTGAAATTTCTTGAGAACAAGAGCAATGGCAAATAACTAAAAGCTATCACATTTAGGTATAGGGATACCTCATATGGATTTAAAGATAATTTAACTCTCTATCAAATACGATAACAAAAACATACTAGTTTGATTTAAAAAAATTAACTTTTTGGAAATTTTCGGATAGTTGTAAAGGAGCCTGCCTCATCATCTTTTCCCTGGAACGGATTTTAAAAAAGTTACTTATTCTGTGGTATACCTTATTATCATTTGGTTTTTCGTTAAAAGTTTCATAATTGTATCTCTTTCTAGTTTAGAAGTACAGAAACTTAAATCAGTGCTTTTTTCCAATAATGCTTCCAGGATGATAAACGATGGTATGACATAAAAAGATTTATACATATGAATGCCCCAGAAATTCTTCACGTATTAGATTCAAAACTTTGTGTTGCTGAATTGCATAGAGATTACTTGAAATACATTATCATCTTCGATATCCGTGAGAATATTATTATCCAGCAAAATCTGCTGAGTAATTTTCCAAGTTCATTTTCGTTCAAATGTTTTCGATAAAGCCATTTTACTTTTTCATCTGCTAATGTCCTGCCAACTTTTAGGTAAATACAATGAAAAACTAGTTAGCTGTACTATTTCTGTGGGTACTTACAAGTAACCTGAAATTACATCAAACATTAGAAAAAACATGACATTTTATTATTAAAATCACAGAGCTAGTTTGTTTGTTTTGGCAGCAGGGCGGTATTTACGGCGGAATGATATTTGAGTGTTCGATGATTTTGATTAAATCAAAAGTACGAAACATAAAGGTTCCTTTTTGTTTTTTTAACATTTTTGAATATTTGGGTACTATCGATTTAATTTTAGGTCAACTAATTTTGTCATTTGCATTCACTTTCGCGCTTTTGAATTTTGGACGCGTTTTGGGTTGCCTAATCCCGTCTCATATAAATTTTATTCGCGAATATCGTTATCTGTTCTTGTCGGGTTTATGCATGCCATCCAGGATTTTTGAGTTGGTTCGACGTAGAAGACGTATGCTCTTTACTTCGTTCTGTCTTATTTCGACTAGTTTTGTTTGTTTTCTTTGATGGATAAAACACTTACATCTTTAGGGTGAGTAGTCACCCTTTGTTTTTGTACGAGGTTGGTTGATCGATGTTTTTGTGTATAGTGTTTTAGACATGGGATTTTAGACGCCCAATATGTTTATAGAATCGACGGTATAGTTTTAAGGCAGCCAACGGTTTCTTGATGAGCCTGAGGTTATGCTTTGAGGGATTCCTTTCATTTTGGTCGACCTGCTGCCTCTCGATATCAGAGCCGCCCTTCGTTTTACTTTTGTACGGTCCTAGTGCGGCGACCAACAGTCTTGCGGAGGTTTACCTGTTCCGCAACGTCGTGGCGATGAAAATTATCTTTTAAGGGTAGAATCTGTTTCCTTCAAGAGCTTCTGCATCCAGGTCACTTTACTTTTTCTTTCTTATTGGCATCCGCCGAAGATGGTGAAGTTTCGATTATGTTTGGGACCTAAAAATTGCTGTTTTGCATCCTAACATTTACTTTTTATTTTCGCTCTACACCATTGTAAATATTAATCATAATTGCTTATTATAATTATTTGATTGTAACTATATGTATTTTTCTAGCAGTTTTGAACTGAAATTAATTATTCTGTAATAGGAAATTTGTTTCCAAATGTAATAATTTACTGTATGTATTCAACGTTCGATTCATAGTACGAAGGTAGCTTGAAGCCTGCTTGGCACCCGCGGCCGCGCTTACGATTTCCTTTACTGTTAAATTGCTTCAGTATATTAATGTAATTCTTTGCTATATCTTTAAATGCACGACTTCTATAAGGGCGTTCTTGAACGGGCCAAATTTAATTAATTACGTGCGAATTTAAATGTTGTTGTATTTTATTGAAAGTAAAGCCACACATCACTGCAGTGACGTCTGACAAATGGAACACTTCGATTATTTATTAATTTTTTTTGTTATAATTTTGACTTTAGTAGATGCTTTACATCTTATTTAAATTCTAGTAGATCAAGTTCACAAACATCTCAAATATAATTTTTTGCAAATCCTATTACTTATTTCAATTCAACGTTTTATAATCTTGCTTTGTGCTGTAGAAACACGAGTGCGATACCACCGCATTTGTCACGGGCACGTTAGGTGTGACGCCCAACAACGGTATTGATGGCCGCTAGCTCTTCGGAGTAGGGGAGATTCTAGATGAAGTACACCATTACCGTCCGCGCTCTATAGCAAGTCGCTGGAAACGCGTACAATGAGTCGAGATATAGGAGGGAGCCACACTCCAGATAGGGCGCACAAATTATAGAACTATTCTCGGAACAGATATAAACAGTTCCTGGTCTCTTGTGAATTTGTGTCCTGGGGTTGCCTTTTGTTAGGGCCTTAAATATTAATATGAATTATATAGTGATTTAAAGGGGTACCTTAATTAGTATATATCCCCTGAAATGCAAGGTATTATCAATTAACTTGTTTAACGTTCAAAAATAAAAGTCTAGTTGAATGACATGACATATCTATTGATAAAAAAAATACATTATTTAGCATACATACAAAACAACAGGTTAAAAAAAGGTTTTACAGATAACTTCACTGTCCCTTGAATTTGACCTAATTCAAGAGATAGGGAAAGGACTACTCAAACTACTAAACACTAAAATTAGGGTTAATATAGGTTTAAATACAGTCAACGCAAGAATGCGTTCACGATCGATGCAGTAGGTATGTAGTAATAATCTCCCTTCGAACGGGAAGGTTTAAGCTGGCCTTAAAAAGAGGGCGGCCGCCGAGACGTGGGTTACATTGACTTCTCGCCGATACGCGTTGGCATTTCGCTTGCGCCTTTCACAGGCCAACAATAAGAAAATAAGAGAACAATATAAAAGGGTACCTTAGTTTTTATTCGTCAAATTATCGAGTTGTTTGATTTCCATACACCAAAATCGTCCGTCGTGATTAATTTATGGATTCCTGCGTCCGTAGAAGAACATCACAGGTCCAAAAAAGCGGCAACCGAGGTGGAAAAAAGCAGGTAAATCCCCAGAGATCGCTATTCTATCTCTTATGTGTGGTATTTCGCCATACTACATTATGAGGAGTCCCTAAACACACACTACCGATTTTTACACAACTACGCGACGAATTCGTACTTATTGTAAATGTCGCCGAAATCCACAAGACGTGAAAAATTACATTTAGTTGTCACGTTTATATTTAATTAACTAAGTTCCAAATCGTCACGGAGCGTACCAAAAACGCGTCTCACGTGTGTCTAATCCGACAGGAAGCTTATTTATTTATTTATCTCCTGTTGTCCTGTCAATCACACCGTTTCCGAAAACAGACGGCGGCAAACTTAAAAAAAAAGTTTTTGTTCATTAGGCACAGAACGCCATCAAAATTTGACACATTGTATTATAGTATCATAGCCCACATGTGCCTATCTTAATCTAAGGTTTTCAAAATGTTCTATTGACTATAAACTTTATTAGTTGAATTTATTTGTACTTGCAGTCCCCAAAAGTTTATTAAATTTTAGTTCATACACTTAAGTGAAAGACCATGAATTGTATGCCTCAACATACTGTCCGATGATTTATGAAACGGAATAAACCGGTTATATCCTTATTTTAACCTCTTTTATTCTCTATGCACTGTTGTGCCTTAATTAATTCCTTTTCAGGTTAAGCAGGAATATTCTTACTAGTATTTTGTACTCAGCCTTAGACGTGCGAAGTAGAATACTTGCAAGTAATTTTAAGTCTAGCATTTATCGCCGAATTAATTTACGATGTTTTCATTTTTGTACGTCCAGGTTTACACTAGCATTTCCAATTACAAGTGTGTGGCACCCATCTTATTTTCTTTCTTTAAACATTTCAGGTTGTTTCCTGCGCGAGTTCGTACCAGTTTCGGAACCGTCGACGCTCGTCAGCCCCAACTCCGGGATTCCTTCAGGGATACGGGAAGCGAAGCTTGCGTTCTCTAAGCTCGACAATAATTCGGTGGTAGTATCAACCATCTTCCTTTTTTATATAGCTACACCCCACTCACTAGTCTTCGTGGCATTAGGGCCGGCCGGTCATTTTTCTTTATTTTGTCGCGTAGCGGGATTCTTCCGGCAAAGGCTGATCGCGCTCAGTTATCAATCTTTGAGGTGGCAGTAATCAAAAAATTATTCCAAAGCACTAAATATACTTCGGCCTCAAGACACAAAAGATGTTTTGCACACATGGCAGAGCAATTTTCGTGTATTCTATATATAATGGCGCAAACAATACAGTATCGCAATCTGTGAGGTATTGTTCTGGACGGTTTTTCGTAGGCTGGGAAGAATTTCTGCGTTTTTTCCCCGGAACACAAATTCTTTTAGATGGGATTCTGTTATATTAATTTCATATAATTCAATAGCTTATCACAGATTTCGCGTATTTTATTGAGAAGATGCGCAGAAGATGGTTTTTGCATTCTATTTTTTGACAAGACGATTAGCGTACGATCGTACCTCGTGAAAATTCCTAGTCGCTATCGCCAATTAATTGATATTATAAGACACTGTGCTTTTTTTGAAACCCTCGTCTATAATGTCAGCCTCCATTCTAGTTGCAGTTGTGACTAAGAATTGCGATGTTTTTCCTGCCTGATCGCACGCAGATTGTATAGTATTTGTTTTCTTACGTCAATAAATAAAATATTCTTCGTCGAATACTAATTTTGCGGAACCTGAAGGAGTTCTATCTCAGTAGAAATGTTTAAGGTGCCAAACATCAGATTGACACGGGGTCTACGAATTTACTTGCTTGTCTGAGAAGCTGGCATGATTTTTAAATATTTCTACTAAAACATTTAGCGATCCTGTCCGGATTTGATCCAACAATCTTTAGGTTCAGAGGCAAATATGATAACAATTAAACAAACCGAGCCTGCGGTACCTGCCCAATTAAGCAACATGGTTCCTATAAACATACGTCCAAAACGTTTAATACAACCTGTTGATAGAATTTAGAGAATGTGTTGTAATTTTGTGTCATCCTCAATTGCATATTTACATTATTACCTTTTTTTAAGTAATAATTTTAAATGGCTGACGTAAACGTAACATTGACGTTTTTGAAAAAAATTGTTATTAATCTTCAAGATTGCAGCGCCCTTGTATGTTTTTGGATACACGTTTAACAAACTATTTTGCTTGATTTTCAAGTAATTTCTGTCCTCAAAATTTTTAAACCAAGCTTTTTGACACAATGTATGTGTTAAAAATATTTATCAATTCCTTTCGATTCAATTATTTCTTCCGTCAACTTACTTGAACTATGATTGTCTCTATAACTGCTTATTTTATAGTGATATCAGCAGTTACCTATAGATTTATTACCATGCTTGAAATACATATCATTTTCCTTGTCAACTCTGCTTTCCAGGAGTTTATTTCTATAATATCCACGTTTATAATTTTTTAAATTTTACAATAATAACAAATATAATTTTTGTTTTCCTTCATCGAATTTTTTATTATAAATCACATGAGGATGGTAATTACATTTATATTACGTATGAATTGAAAAATTATTTTAATTATACAATTTTTGTAAAATTAAAATTTTAGCGTTTTAATAAATGAGGAACCAAAAATTTCCGAGTTAGCCTTGTATCAGCTATGTATTTATTTTTGTATGTACATATGCAACACATATTTCTAACAATGACTCGTTCTGCAGTTAGGTATTTACAGTATTTGTTGTGAATAAAAATTTAACCTGCTACCTTTATTAGATACATATATTTACAAAAAATTGTTATTGCGAGCACTTATCTTGCATATATGTGTACATTTGTTAAATAAATAACATCCTAGCAACAGATAGACCTCTTTATGCAAGGAATACTAAAGAAAATTATTTAAAATATTTAAATAGAAACACTTTTAAAATATATCTTAATATTCCCGTTTTTAAGTTAATTTATTTTAAATATATTCATTGAAGCACTGCTTGCAAACAATACACTAAACAATCACAAATCACACGCGAAATACGACGTGGAATTACTTTATGGGTTGTCTATTACAAAATGGCAGCGTTCGCTTATGCCTAGCTTATGCTGTGGTAGCGAACGCATCGGTTTCCTAGTTACGTGACCCAATTAGCTGGAATAAAAATTTAATTTCGTAATTTTCAAGCTGCTCTTTTATTTTTGGTCATGTAGGGCTAACATTTCACATTATATCACGAAATACATTCCTTAATTTTGCATTCTTTTCTGAATAATATACCGAAAACTGCATTTTATTTTATTCATTTTTAAGGGAGCTGCATTGGAATTACGATATCGACGCGTATAAAGGCCTCTTAAGTAAAATTGCATTTTATTTCTTTTTGTAGTGTAAGCACTGCGAAGACTTGTCCATTTATATGGCGTCTTCTATAAGTTTCTAGTTCCTAGTCTACCGATATTTAGTAATAATGCGGTAATATTTTATAAGTGTAGGCTCTGCTTGTATTTGCGACAATATTTAGCGTTAAACACATACAAAGGACGATATTTCGAGTATACATATATTAAAACATAAAGGACATGACCTACTAAATATGTGAAAACTACACTTGAATAGATTCAGTTAAAAATTATATTGAACATGTACCCTTCCTCAAAAACTATTTCTACAAAATTATAGCACAAAAGGTGACTTACTTTAAATTATTATTTCTCTCGAAAACAGCTAACCGATATTGATGAAAAAAATCTGGTTTAAAGCATCATACGTTTTATAGATATGCAAATAATGTTTATAAATGATTAAAATATTATTTACGTTTATTTTGGGAACGGTAATTGTAACGGTCACCCATCCAAATTATTGGACATGCAAAACGTTGGTTAACTGCGAAGATCTTCCCTAATAAACCGCTTCAGCGAATTTTCTCGGAGAAGCCGATTACATCACATAAAATACCATTACAGGCGTAAGAAACATGTTAAGTTTCTAAAATATCGTTATAGCCGTTTTCGAGAAAATTGAAAAAATTAAAGATCTCAAGAATAAAGTGACCTTCTGGTCATTCAATTTTAATAAAATCCTTATTAAGGCGTATCAGGGAAGTAATAAATGTCAATACAAAATTTCCTTTCTTTACAGTGTATAGTTTTTGAGATATGTTGTTCACAATTAATACTAATAACTACAGTTTAAATCAGGAAAGGAAAGGTCTACCTCATAGGTGACTAAATTTAGTAGACAGTTGAACACTAATTATGGACTTTGGGACGTCACACCGGAAACATGCAGCGAAGCTTATCATCAACTTTCATTTATTTATTCCACTGAAACTAGCTTAACTAGCATCAAATAAATTTTTAGATAAAGCTACAAGTATAAAAAACTTTGAAAGATCACTAAGACACTTAATTCTAGAAAAATTATAATGGACGAGTCAAAAAGATTCAATTTGCAGGATACCATGAAGTGTTAATTTAGAATAGACGATATATTATGATTTAATAATGCACTATTCTTGTTTAGCCGTAAACACAATTTTTATTAATTGGAATATTTATTTTGTAAAATAAACGTAAATTTGTATGATTCTAAGAAAAATTTAGCATTAAATTATTTAAAAACTTAAATACGGTAATTGAAATAAAATTAATTTATATGTATGTATATTGATAATTTAAATTCAAACAACCAATCAATATTTTTGCTTGTCTTTTGGTGGTAATTTTATTGACTCCTTAAAAACTGAAATGATTGAATATATTTATATTAGAATCTTAGATTTGTGCCCCTTATCAATATTTAATGGTTTGAAGATTTTGTTGAAATATTTCTCAACGTACATAATGGTGGTCTATATTGTTGAAACCATAGCGTTTCACATGACAAGACTGGATCATTTATAAAATGGTACAAGATTACTAAAACTGATATTAAATGGTCCTGTTCGTTCACATGGCATTAAACAAGAACTGTACTATTAATTTATTGTCCGGAATTTTAGTTCAGTCCTTCATTTTACGTGGAGTGTATGATGAATAATGAAAATTGTACTCATTTGTTTATATATATATATATATATATATATATATATATATATATATATATATATGTATGTATGTATGT
>JAHWXV010250962.1:0-10762 GCA_024586415.1 Phrixothrix hirtus | reverse complement strand
TATCCAATTCATATAACACAATTTAATATTTCAACAATTAATAATTACATAAATAAAAACTAAAAGCACATTGAACAATAATTTCTAGTAACATGTAATAGTAATTATTATTTCTAAACAGCCAGGCAGCCTTTTAATTTCTTAAAGGTATCGTTACTCATGAAAACACTCAAATAGATTCTGGTTTCTTTTGAAATAATTTTTAAAAGTTTTGCTTACTTAAATGAGTTAACCTTGATTTTTAAATTAATTTGCCTTAAAAACATTGAAATGCGCTTGAACTTTTTGTTAGAATCGCTGGACACCCTGAAATCCGAAGATGAAATTAGATATTTAATATGCATGAAGAAATTGGTAATATTACCAAACAGAGGTTCAAACGTGGGTTTAAACTCCGTTTTAAAACCGGACCTAGAGATAAAGCGACTTTCCACCAAGTAATCGAAGTTTCGATATAAATACCTAAACAGATCCTTGTAATTGGCCGAGTTTATGTTGAGTTTAACGCACTTAATACAAAGGACTTCCTGGTTGTCCCGCAAGGTGTCCGTTGCCGAGATCCCGGTTGCGTATAAAAATTTGGAAGTACGAGAAGGAGGTATGCAGACATTGCGGGGACAACGATCATCAGAAAGCAGGTTGCCCAAGAAAGGAATTTCAAACAACTTGCATTCCACCATAACGACAAATAGACAAAACTGATTATGGAACCCAATGACACACATACTAACACCAAAAAGACAAAACCAGCGCCACGAAGGGCAAGAGACAACCTCAGAGCCCTGGCCTACAGACAAACTCTTAAACATAACTACGACTGAACAACTTATGCAAACTAACAACGAGTACAAGGAACAAAACAGGCAATTACAAACACACAAAGACACTGGACAAACAAATACCGAACACCTGGAACATAACAGACATTCAAAAACGTTAAAAGTTATATACAAAAACTTATTAAAACGAAAACAATTGAATCTGCTAATACACGACCTAACACGGACTTAAAAAAACGCAAATTATTCAAACATTAATCCTAAACCGATACATGCCAGATTGGAGGAAGACATTAAATTAAGTAAACTAGAGGACCACAAAATTCTCAGCACAGCTTTACGACACTACATATGTACAATACAAATGGTAGGAGGATCGATTTTACAGCACCTGAGGCGCTTGATAGAATTCAATTCCGCTATCAGAATCTACCTGCAGACTCCGAAGAATTATAAGACCTTCTTTCAAAGCTCTTCAAAAGAAGAAACGAGGTGCTTGAAATGCAATCCCTATACGCAGACTACGTGACTATATGGACGGGTTGTTTTCGACCCCACAAAGACTTAAATCAACAGGCACTCCGTCTAATGAAACCCCTGACTTACATGATCAACATACTATAACTTAACTGTCACAGGAGCGCGACAGTCAACCACAAACTACATAAAATTGCGGTGGATTCAAAAATTGACATTTTACTATTCCAAAAATCTTACACGACTAGAGACCACAAAATTCCAGGAATTCCAGTCTCCAGTTTAAAAACTGAACAAGAGTATTACAACAACTGTAGTAGGTCATCTGAGTGGTACCCACTGCGTTTGTGTTGAAGTTGTAACTGATTCAGGAAGATGGATACTGGTTAGTCCCTATTTTCAATTTTCGGAAGACATTGACATACATCTTGGAAAACTCCGTAACATAGTACAGACATGCAACAACAAGCGTGTCATATATGCGATGAACGCAACTGCCAAGTGGCACATGTGGCAAAGTCGCCATACGGATGAGAAAGGATAGAAACTTTTACGGTTTATACAAGCAAATCAACTTGGCATATTAAATCTTCCCAACAACCCTCAAACACAGACGTCAGCCTCTGCACCCTCCAATCATTAGGCTTAGCGACAGAATGGCAAGTGACACAAAATCAAATAAACAGTGACCACAACATAAGTATTTTTAAGATTCGAAAAGGAAACAATATCCACAACTACAAAACTTCCGAAAACTTACAATTACAAAAAAGCAAATTTATCAGTGTTCATACCACCCTTCATACAAAGAAATGACGATATACATGAATACGTAAAACTGACTACAAATTCCACAGCAGACGCAATGAATCTTGCCATTCCAAAACACTACCCGAAAATACGAACTAAGACGACTTTTTGGAACAACCACCTGACGGACCTAAAACGAAAAGTCCGAAAAGCCTGCAAAGTTTAGCAAAATACCATAACTCCATATCTGCGAATTATAACTGTACAAAGGTATAGAAATTTAAAAATGCAATATGTCAATGAAATATATAACACAAAAGTTTCTAACTTTATTGAATTCGCAGAAACGGAGTTAACAAACTCTTGGACACTTCCATATAAAATTGCGGTGGACAAAGTCAACACTGCAACGAGAATTAAGACTTTACCTAAAAACGACGGTACTTACACGATTAGTTATACAGAAATCATAGCATACTTTTTGCACAACTTATTCCCAGACGATGACTTAAACACAGATAGCAATACCCAAAAACAACTACGAGAACATACCTACTCATACGTAGCCAACCAGAACATATCACACCCCATCATTACCACCGAAATCTACGACGCCATAAACACATTATCAAACAAAAGAGCTCCCAGACCTGACAAAATTAAAAATCAGGCCTTAAAAGCCCTCAAAGACCATCCAATTCCCACACTGACGTGCTTTTTTAACGAATGCTTACTACAAGGTAAAATCCGGAACATATGGAAATAGGCAAACGTCACAATTATCAAAAAGGGACAAGGGAGAGGCCTTCAAAACATGAAGTCATACAGACCGATCTGCCTGTTAAACACTCTAGGCAAACTTCAAGACAAAATTCCGAACCAAAGACATACACTACACGTCACGGACTTTGGTTACAGTAATGCGAAATACGGGTTTAGGAAAGGCATATTGATTGAAGATGCCATCAGTAGACCATTTCACTCCATCAGAAGATGTAATTCCAAATACACAGTACTCTTATGCATTAACTTCAGTGGTGCCTTCGATAATCTCTGGTGGTCTGCACTCCTCCGCAGGCTCCACGGATTACGCGCACCGAATGACCTAACCAAATCTATAGGAAGCTACTGTCAGGATCGGTAGGCAACGACAACTAATGTACATCAAAACATTTCAAAAAAACTTACAAAAGGCTGTCTACAAGGCTTTATCTGTGAGCCATTATTTTGGAATATGGTACTCGACGACCTGCTCCTGGCACTAGAAGTAGATGATACCATACCAGAAACCATAGCCTATGCAGAAGATGTGGTATTATTCCTAGAAGCCGAATCACGAAGAGATCTAGAGACGAAACTCAATGCCACACTCGTAAGGATTCAAAAGTGGTGCTCAGAGGTTAAACTTAAAATATCACCTGAAAAAACTACATATATCCTGGTGTGGAGAACATTGCAGAGGGACTCAGTATTTAAACTGAACAAACACAAGATCTCATGATTCAAAAGCTCCAGGTACCTAAGAGTCATTATTTATACAAAAGATAACAAGAACAGCGCAAAAAGATTTCAAAATACCTCTCACCAGAGCTAGATTATACCTGAGTAACATCCTTATGGCTATGGTATCATATGCTGTCAGTACCTGGGTAGAACAAGTAAAACTTGGCTCAGTTTACAAGAAGATTTGTTCTACACAAAAAGGTGCGATACTCAGGTTGACCGAGGCTTTCGGTACTACGCCACTTGACATCCTATTGGTCCTTCTCGGATCCTAGTAGTCATACTTCAAATAAAGAAAAAAGCTGCCAGTTATTGGCTTAAAAAAGACGACATAGACAAGGTCCAAGAAATATTAGGCGTAAGAGCAAAAACAAAATCTGACCTCACATATACTAAACATGTGGCAAGAAGAATAGGATATTGCGACCAAGGGCAGAACAAGGACCTCACTAACTCTTACCGGATGTCAGATTTTGTAAGTGTAATAGATACGTTTGTCCCTCCACAGGACTTATACACTTCCTAACAGGACACGAACCTTACCCAATGTACCTTAATAAAATCAATAGTAGAGAAACATTCGACTGAATCTGCGGACAGAGTGGTACACCAGAATATGTTATACTAGACTGCAAAATCACACAAGACCAACTACAACCATTTAGGACCCATCTACTGATCAAGGACATGACAGCATCCTAAATAACGAAAACAACTTTCAATACTTAAATTCACTCTGCTAAAAAACATCCAATCTGGCAAAGAACCTATACGCATAATAAATACAACAAACAATACAGAATTCCTTTCTTGAGCAAACAAAGCTCAACGTAAACCCACTTAAACTAATATAATCAATAGCTATTTAAAGTAAAACTTGCTGCTACCACAAACGGACATTACCTGTAAACTTAACTGACCATAACAGTTAATAAAACTACAACATCAACATCTAATAAAACATTAACACACATTTTAACACAAACATCCCAAAATACATTTCAAACACGCATATACAACCTATAAACATAACAAACCATTACCCAAACATACATTAGCAATCTGATAATATCAATCTAATTACGCACACACAACTTACATTCATGGAATTACAAACTGACACAAATTACACAAGAAGCCTAATCTATCGTCATAGATAGAAAACACCACACCAACAACATTGACCTACCACCCACCACATGCCCTAGTAGAAAAATGACTCTCTAGTGAAATCATACAATTTTGTGATTAGTGATAAGTGAACCAAATTTAGTGAATTAGTGAAATATAATTAGAGCGTTTTAGTGGTCGAGATGTAAAAGTAGCTCCTCGTATATCATAAAAATTGCGATTTTAAAAACTGATACAGTTTCGTGCGTTTTCTTGTTATTTATAGTTAAGTTCAAAAAAGACAATTCAAAAGACTTTAAAGGTTCACGAAGTGCGGCAAACATTAATAATTAAAATAACTAACTATATATAAATGTTTGTAAATCCAGCTTGTCTAATTAGCATTAGACGAACTACAGATATTGTATTTGTATAAAATAAGGTCATTTTATTATTGTATAAGATAGCACCACTTTTAAGTATTATTTTGCAATACCTCACAAGTTCGATTATAACAAATTATCGCGAAGTGATAGAAAGAAATAACAAATGAACATACATTTGTGGAATAAAGACACCGTTTCCTTGAATTAGTATAAATACAGCTATTCTAGAAGGTTTAAAATACTTAGATTTCGGCTTCAGAATCGAAGACAACAGGTTGCATTCTCGTGGCGAGGTGTATATAATAAATCAACGCTTGATTTAAATTATATTACCGACCCTACAAACCCGGTTTGTACTTAAAAGGTTGTAAATGTTGACGTCTTCACCGTCGTATCTCATTGCTAGTGTGACAAGCGCCTGCGTTGAAGAACAGCCATGATCCTCTAGTTATACGGTTGCTTGTGCCATGGGTAACTGGACTATCCTGAAGTCACCATCGAACATCAAGCGCGGTCGCCTTAAATTGCTGCGGCAGTTGCTGGGGCGACTGGCTATGTAATTCGGACGGACACACGCCGTGTGGGCACGGTGACGCGAGATTTAGTTGCTAGCGTCTCAGATGCATTCCAACTGCAAAGAAAAAGGTACCAGCAGTACATTAGCTCTTAGGTTGTTTGCAAACCGCTTGCGTTTCAATGTAAGAAACATTAATACAAATTCATTTAATAGACGACTTTTAAAAGCATTCGAGCATTAAGGCCTCTAGAAATTAATTACCGTTGATTATAAGCTATCTCGCGAGAAGTTTTAATTATTTTAATTGACAATAATTCAGTAATGTCATCCGACAGTTATTAAGATTGATATTAGCTAAGGCAAACTTACTGCCATCAGTAATAACAAAATATATTTGTTAATTGAACTTGGCGTGATAAAGTTTAATACTAACTGTACTATTGTACATGCAAACAACATTTAAACAATCACTCCATTTCGTTGATTTTACTTTGTACATATTTGTTTTAGAATTAGATGCCTAGATAACACTCGAATAATTATTTAAACTCTTCGTTATTAATTTGTCCACATTTTTACACTATAATTAGTCATTCCATTATTTTTGTTAGAACAATATATGATTTCTGAGGATTTATTGGCTTATTAGTTATTATTTGATTTAGCTCGATGTGACCAATAAATCCTGAATGAACCCACCCGTCACGATGACCATCTGAGCTAGCAAAATGTAAATAATTTTTCTTACGTTGCACGTAAACAGAACCGTAATGTTACAGAGGCTATACTGGCTGACATTCCAATATCCTTTATACTGACGCAGTCACTGCAGGAACTCTTTAGTTTAAGATAGCACAATTAATAAATTTCACCTCAATAAATATTTCAAAAACTTCGATAAAAATATAGTTAAACAAAATAACTTTAAAGATAATATCAATTACAAAACTGCACCTAGAATGAAGCTGACGAAGAATCCATTAGAAGAATAGGACCAAATTACATCTTTATCATAGTACCAATTAGGTTTAAACAACCACCAACCTCCAAGTGTGCCGGAAGCCGGTAGCCACACATAAAAAGTTAGTAAATAAGAATTAGTTAAAAGTCTCTCTTTAAATTGTAAGGCAGTGAGCTAGTTGTGAAATAAAGATGTTTTGATTTTTGATTTTGTCCGTACTCGTCGCTGACGGCCACCGTCTATGTGTACTGATGGTGCAATGGTACCTTTTTCTCTCAGTCTTCTATCTAGCCTGCGAAAAACAATACGATTAGGATGCCATCTGGAAGTATAGCGTTCAGTATACAGACTGTACCAAAAGTTGCATTACCCGCAGCCCTCTAAATTGCAAACGTTCGTGCGAAGTGTTCTTTCAACAGCATATATATGTTGAAAGAAGCGCGTAGTCGTAAATGAAATAAGAAACCACCATTTACTCCAGACGTCATGTGTGCACACCGTCATTTTCATGGCACAGTATTATTCGCCTCCAGGATCGATGTGAAATGCGCCGCAGCATTGCTGGAATAATGGAAGAAAATGCATTCCGAATAGTGTCTTTTAGTTCTTCCGTTGTCTGATGACGATTTTGGGCGACTTTCTATTTGATGTATCCCCATAATGCGTTATCACAGGATGTCAGATCCGGACCTCGTGGTGGCCATTTCAGAGGTACAGGTAACGTTGGCGATCCTCTTCCAATCCATCTGTCTCCGAACACTTCGTTAAGGTATTCTCTCATGCGTATTGCGAAATGAGCTGGCGTCCCATCTTGTTGGAACCAGATTCGATCAAGAATTCCCAAACGCTCTAATGGCGGTACAAACCAGTCGCGTAGCATGGAGATATAAGTTTCCTGGTTAACTGGCACACTTGCATGAGTCACGGCATCTTCGAAAAAATATGGACCAATAAAATGTGTATCAGACATTGCAGCCTATGACATCACAAGAAGTGAGTTCATTTCTAGTTCCTCAAAGGAATTAGGATTCTCCTTACTCCAGAAATACAAATTTCTATCTTTTTCACTACGGTAGAAGGTGCATTCGTCTGAGAACATCACTTTTCCACGTTTGGGAATTGTATCGAATGGTTCTAGTAATTCCGCATAGGCGCCACGTCGATTCTGCATGTCGTGATCTGTCAACTTATCTTTAAACGAAGGTCTATACAGTTTTAGGTCTAAGTCTTTCTATATGTGTCGGCGAACACGCCACTGATGCTGCAACCTCCGCGTACGTGTCTGTTCTTCTTGTTGGTCTTCGAGAATGAGGTCTATCTTTAATGGTACCAGTTTCAAATATATTTTTTCCCAACGTAAAATTGTTGTTTTCGGTGGTACTGCCCTATTAAATCTAATGTTGAAATCATTTTGAATCTCTCTCAATGTTTGTCCAGTGTGAGGTTGTTCATGAACCCAGGTACCCATGACGATTCGTTGCGCCAGGGTGTAATTTGATTCGTCAGTTATTCTTTTAACTACCCATTATCATCTACAATAAAAAAAATCATATAGCATACTGTTAGATGGGGGGGGGGTAATGGAAGTTTTGATACACCCTGTACAGAGCTGCAGCAGTAAACCAATTTTCACGGCATTCTCCACAGATTATGTACATGTCGACGTACTCAGGAAAGGTATCCATGGCACAAGAATTGAAATCAAGCAACACAGAAAAAACTATGAATGAAAGAATTATTTATAAACGAAATTGGAAATTTTATGATAGTTGCAAATGACAGTTTGTGACGGATGCAAATCGTCAGATCAAGGCGTTCTGATTTTTACTTGAAAAACTCATATTTTAAAAATGTACAAAGAGGTGCAACCAGAAGATTAAAATTCTTGTTGGTACATAAGTATAATACTTTGAAAATTAATGCAAATACTTGTACATAACGTGAAACTCCGATATAAATGAAGATTTTTATTTTATGATCTACTGAATCACCTTTATTAGTAATCATGTCAACTTAAATGGCTACGGGAAAATTTTTATTGCCTTTTTTACTCAGAAAATAAATGCGAAATCATACAGTGAAGAGCTTTATATATATATGCTGGATTGGTTTTCTGGGTAATCCCTCGCGTAAATATGTTTTAGTTCTGAAAAGAGCCTATTCGACGACGTTTCGGCTAACTTACATCTGCCATTATCAAGTCTGTTGTAACTGTCTACTTCTCAATCTTGCTGTTCGTATGGAACTGACGCCCTTCTGCTTTGGTATGGCTTTATATACTCTGTTACTTTCACTTTTTTGCCGAACGTTCTTTGTTAGGTTCCGTGTCATCAGCCCTGCGCATTAAGGCTCTTGCGTACTTTCACTTTTTATTTTGTCACTCCTTAATTGTGGTATAGTCGATGTGGTTAATAATGGTTTCCAAGCTGTTGGTAATCTTTGGATGTCGTCACGTTTATTTAAGTTGTTTGGTCCTTTTCCTATTTCGATCGCTTCTCTTATTACTATGGGACGAATAAGGTTACCTCATACCAAATTTAAAGTTAAAAATGAAAATCAAAATTTTAAATCAACAATACAAATAAAATAATTAATTCAATATCTCTGAAAGAAAATTAATAATTTTGTCAAAGCAATAATTAAAATTCAAATTTAAAACCTTTTATTTAGACCTAATTTCAAATACCAATCATAAAAATCAAATTTCAAAATGCAAGTTAAGTTAAATTATATGTTAGGCTCATTAGTTACCAGTCAAAACAATAATAAACACAGATACAAAATTTTTATAAAACTGTACATAAAGAAAATGTTCAATCAAAATTAAAATTAAAAGTTTTAGTAATCTAATTATCCACAAAGTTTAATCTAATGTTTTGCTAAGTTCAAAACTACTTTATTTTAATTTTTAAATAACTGTTTATTCTAATATTATACTTTCGTCGCTTCCTATGAATACATTAGTTCACTAACCTTTTAAAACCGTTGACCGAATATACCTCTACACTCTTGTGTGCTTCTATGTTCATTACTTGTGCTGCATACAGCAGCTGTGGACGACCTCAGTCTTGATAAATAATTCAAAAATCCTATTAAAATAATTTATAACCAAGTATTATTCACGATCGTGATTCCTTCTTGCCTGTGGAGTGTTATTGTTGTATAAATTTAGTGTTCGAAACCCTTGTAACTATTTTAATTGCTTAAAGAATTTATACTTGTACAACACGGACGTCGTGTAAGTTTATTGTAATGTTGTGGGTATTTAAATTAACTTTAAATACAATAATTGTTAGTTTAATTCTTTATTCCAGGCGGGAAAGTAATGGAGAATTCTACAAACCACTAAAATTTCATCTAAATGGTTTAATTAAATTTCCTCGCCTGACAAAAACCTCAGGTAATTTAAAATTGGTTATGATCTTCTTAAAACAAACTTCTAAACTTTTTATTCCTCCTTCTTGCTTAATTCTTCTATCTATTTTCATAAAAAAATACAATTTATTTCTTGTAAATTCTTGATTTTCTTACCCGAACTTATTTGCAGGTTACTTCTTCGTACCTTGATTATCTTAATCAAGTTAAAAAATTACTTAATTCAGAGCTGCACTACCTACTTCTACAATGGTCAAACTACAACTAACTTTAGTCAAGATTCCAATTGAAAACTTGCCAATTTTTGCCGTATCAGCTTTATTTTGAAAAATCTACAAACTTCAAATGGATTTAACTTCATTATTATATGATCAATCCTAGATTCTTCCTGCAAAGCCTCAATGAATAGTTTTATGATTTTTGGAAAAATTTAGTACCAAAATTAAACAGCACAAATTTGGTTTGTTTTCAGCATAAAATTATTTTACTATTTTGAACATTTTGTGCTAAATTCCAAAGAATTGGATGGAAAATGCTACTATAATATTCTACAGTTTCTGGAGATCATTATTTCCATAACTATTTTTCATCAAAATTGGTTTCTTACACGTATGATGCATTTAAAGCTTCACACACTTTAATTTTAAAACACAATGTTATTATCTTATATTGTCTAAATGTTTATATTGTAATTTTTATTTACATGCATTCTATAATCTTTAATATTTGCAGCAATTAATTTCATTCATTCTGTTAGAAGGTTTTCAACATTAACCTCAAATGTTCACTTATTTTGTATGCATTGGTTTACTAACATAGTATTCTAAATCCTGCTTATACTAATATTTACATACAATTGTTTATTTTGAACTTTGATCTGATAATTTAAATTTTGCTTCCGATG
>JAHWXV010250916.1:0-10815 GCA_024586415.1 Phrixothrix hirtus | reverse complement strand
TATATATATATATATATATATATATATATATATATATATATATATATATATATATATATATATATTGCATTGCCTAACAAGACGAAATATTGTGTCATTTTGATAATCTTTTTAGATCGTTTCTGTTTTAGTTTAACACGTTATAGAGACAAGCGTGACTAATAACTTGTCACTTCTGACTTTGTTGCAATATTAGTTAAACAGTACGCTTGTCGATCTTGCCCTGTGTTCACAATTTTCAGTGGAATAAAACCACAGCCTATAGATCTTTTGATGTTTTACATTGACTACTGAGCTGTTTATTGAACCTAAAATTGTAGATTCTCTATTGTATAGTGTGGTGTGGTGAAATTCGTGCCTCATAGCAATTGGTTTTAATTCTTATTGCAACCAGTGCAGACTTCATTAGCTAGAGTCAACAAACACACGGTGTCCATAATCGATTACTGAAAAAATGGTATCAAGGTAAACTTGTGTAGTTATAAAGCTACAATGCACTACACTAAGAGCACTGTTGTTGATGATCCTTTAAATAATTTCAGTGTAGGCAAAACTAGGTGTGGAAATTCTTTCAGAAATGTAATCTTTGTGTGCTGCGAGTAATTAAGATACGGGGCAAATCTATAATTAAATACAAAAGATATAAAAACGAAACTTTGATAGCTTTTAACTTTTTATTAGTCTCCTTTTAAGTTCATGCGTTTAATTCAACAGAGTTCATATAGCTTTATGCCTTCAGTATACGATATTTTGTTTTTGCCTTCTAAATAAGCTTTAGTTTTTGCTATAACTTCAGAATGTTTTGTAAATTTTTCCACAAGTATGATCCAAATATAGAATACACGTAGAAGTACTTCATAGTCCAATCGATCTAAGCTAGATATGTGGGCGTGTGCACTGTAGTTTTTGCTAGTGTGGTTGATGCGTTTTTATATCAGCATTCAAATGATCCACAAGTGATGCATAACATTCTACAGTTATCCCTTTATTTGGATTGTGCATTAGTATCTCTATGACCATTATCAGTCTATCAAGAAACCTGTATTTAGTTCTTTTATACACTATGCTTTGAAGTATCAATTCGCTTGTTTTTATTCACTATTAGCAACCACAGCATTCACCTTGAAAAAAGCTTTTCCATTTCTAGAAGTTTATGCAACATGTGAAGGAGACTAGAGTATGAGATTCTTGTAATGCCAGCTATATCAGTGTTCACAATATTAAGTTTCTCAACACAATGCGGTGCGCTTTTTTAATGTTTTCTTCACTAACTGCCACATTTGGTCCACCAGAACAATGCTCATTTTCCGGCTTAACATCCACACTTACATACACCGTACGAATTGTAAAGAATTCCGTTCGAAGTAGTACATTCACCTGTTTCTTCCATAACTTCTTTAAGTTTCAACCCTTTTAAGTACTAACAGTTAATTGTTGTATCGCAATTGATTTTTTCCAATTTGGATAGGTCTAAAAGATAGTTTTAATTCCGGCATCTATCAAAACAATATTAATTGATGCTTAAATTTGACACGTTCTTTCAATGGTTGCTGCTTGCATGTAATAAGACACTAAATTTTGCACGCCCTTATGAATTTTCTTTTGTATTATGGCAATAATACGGCTAATTTGAAGCTGATTAAAGTATACAACACGAACGATTTAACAACGGAATCAGTTTATAAGAGTAAAATACTGGACAGATTACAATACTATAATAAAGAATTAAATAAGCTATGTGCTAAATTCAAGTACCAAGGAATGCAAACGTCTGGAATTGTATATATACAAACTCCATATTATTCAAGAATTAAATCCAGATGGTATTCCAAAATGCGAACAATTTTATAACAACTTTTTAGGCCCGAATGGTGAGGATAATGATTTTAGCCCTATGTTGGTTTATTATATTAGACCTCTTTGTATGTGAAGTAGAGGTCGCATATTATTTAAGAATCTTGAAAGCATAAAATCTACTTATTATAAAGAAACATATTCAAGTTAGTTCCGAGACCACATAGTGTGGACCAATGCAAGTCGACTAATTGAACCTCTCCTCTTTCACGGAAAACAAATTAATAGATGTATGTATTTAAACATTCTTATAAATTATCCCATCCCTTATTTATATAAAATTCAATTTATTGTCATTACTAATAGGATGAAATTGCCCTTCATCTAACTACTCAGGTTCGCAATGAACTTAATGGAACATTGTCAAATTAATCGATTGATAGACATGGCCTGATTACATGACGTCAAAGCTACTGGATATTAGACGTTCTGATATTTTTGAAAGTATGTTAAAAGTGTGGTTTATAAAATACTCACCCAAGGCATTATTACCATAAGATAGCATTTTACACAAATAATAGGTCTCACGCCAAAAGTGTTCCGAATGTTAACGGGGTACTAAATAGAAGTTGGGTACTTGGTTAGATGTTAAAGTTTATTGCGCTTGTTACAAACTTAGAAACTTCGTTTCTATATACTATTGTTGTATTAGCATTCCATTACAAATGCCCATTAAACAGTTATAACCTATTAGGACCAGGATAATCATTTATAGGCACCGTGTATATGTAGTTAAAGTAATGACAAATATTTAAGTTATGACAGATATCGCGAGTTCAATTACAAAATAGTCACTACCGATAGCTTAGCATAAAACAGGTTAAGTAGAAATTATAATAGAAATGATAAATTTATTATCAAGAAATACCAGAATGAATTTAATGTTGTTGAACCAAGTATACAACTATAATATTTAACTACAGCATAGTAGCGTAGTATTTTATAAACTAAGTTTTAGAAAAAACCTTAAAAATGCATAATTATGTAGAAACTAACTTTTAGTATACAAGTAATATTGCAATATATTGAAATTTCGAAATTAAAATGTAATTTTATAGTATTCTATTACAATATTTTATATACCTTTGTCCTGGTTTTGTAACACAATAAGTACATTAAACCTGAAATATTTATTAAATCTATTCTTATTAACTATTTTACATTTTCAAGGATTAGACGAAATTACATTTTCGTCAATGATTTCAATACAACACTTAATTTAAATAAACCCAATTAACGCTGCCTTTCGTTTTATTCTTAAAGGAAACGTAAATTGTGGGATATTTATGAAAGCATTTCATATTTAACAATGCAAGCGGAAGAGTAATAATATTTTATCATTATCATTCAAACCATACCAAGTATATAATGTATTACATACAGTTAGTAGCAGCGAACGAAAAAGGAAACGTAATGAAGAGTGTACTCCCTGTTTCCTGCTTTTATGACGTCATTCACTTTATGAATAATTTACCTGTTCCGAAATACAGAAAACGGTGTTCCTACTGCTACAATGATAATATCTACGAGCATACTAAAGGTATTCATTTAAGCTGTAAAATAGAGGAAATCATATTTGAGCGTAGTAAGATTTAAACCTTTTGCAAAGCGAATATGAAAATAAGCTTCTTATTACCTAAAATATCTATAAAATATGTATTATAAATGTATCCTCTTCAAAAAAATGTTATTAAGTCGTTGCACATCAAATACTTTAAAATATGTGAGATCTTCAGGTATTGGTTTCTGTTTCAGTTGCAAATCATCGATTTCAATTGGATAAATTTATACGCTTTCACCAATCATATGTTATTCTATAAAAAATTCTTTAGCAATAGTTTTTCTTAAATCCTTCTCCATTGAAACTTCCTAAACAGCCAATTCAGGTCAGTTGAAACGAACTGTCAAAATTGAACTTATGATTCAAATTTTTTTAAATCTATATATGTACTGTTTTTATATTAGATATTTAAATAGGTTCAAATAATCAGCAACGTTGCTTGCGAGTTTTCAACCTTAAAATTAATATGGAAATTAATAGTATCATAATGTTTGTTAACTTGTCTACTCTAAGCAGCTTCGAAAAATTTGTTGTTTTAGTTTTAATCATTACCAACAATTGTTGTTATAACAGCAACTTCTTCTAACAAGGAAACTATGTGAATTGTCCCCAGCCGATTTTGATAATATTTTGGATATAGATTCTTTGCGAGAAAGTAGCGAACACATACTTTCCTTTATCTGCTATAAAGTCCATTTGATAGCTGAAAATTACTCTCAAAGTATTGCATTTTTGTCTTTAGTTAAGTAACTTGAAAGCTGAAGCTCACTGAAAAATATTATGACTTGCCACTATATCTATTTTTCATGCACTTTTACTCTAGTTATAATGTCAATTTCTTTTGAAATCCTAGTTAAACCACTCTTTAAATACCAGTTTAGAGGTAATCTCGGAATCACGTATCGGAATCGATACAAACATTTTTATGGAAATTCTAAACACCAGAATAAGAGCTAGACGTTTTAATGTGTTAATGTTATTTATATAATGTGTAAAGATGGATATCCAAACTTCAAATTTCACGCATTAAGTTTCTTTATAAAAATATTACATCCTCAATAAAAAATCTTTTTCATCAAGAAATTAACAAGTATGATACCGCCTGCATCCTTAAAAAATCCAACTGTTATGTTTACCTTAAATTTCTTTGGAGTGGATGATGTCTGGCGTTTCCATCATCTGAATTGCTACCTGATATCTGAAAAATTTCCTAGCCAGTATCTAATATAATGGTGTAGTCCTCATATCTTAAATTATTTATGTATTTACCACTTATTTTTATACCGGCTGTAATGTTTTTCCAAAAATCGCTTAAATAATTCTCCCGAACATATATTGAACAATAGAGTCGAGAGAATTCACCTTTATCGTACCCCTGTTTCGATGTTGATATATTCAGAAGTTACACGATTGACATTTATTTTAGTTGTTTATGTGTACTAGAGATTTGAAATGACTCTTAGATCATTTTCATCGGTGTTTAAAGATTTTAAAATATACACGATGCAAGCGCGTCTGAAATTCTTACGACATTGGTCATTCATTTGGAAGCACCCGGTACATACATCCGTGTGGGAATAATGAAATCTAATTTGTGAATTACCAGTATCAGTTTTATGCCAAAACGACAATTAAAAATTATATAACTACATTTTAACAACAATTATTAGAATTCGAAAATTTCAAGTTACATTTTAGAAAACAGGAATATTTTTCTTAAAAATATTTATTCAGCAATTCCCACGAGAAGGTTTGCAAGTCTAAAAATAAACGTTAACCTCTCTCGTCTTCTCCCTTCAATTTCAATGAGAAATACTTCGTTTACAGGAGTAGAGATCGAAGATCTGCAGAGTAAGCTGCGTTTCCGTACTGCGTGCCTAGGCAATATTCAAAGAACGCAAGAACGCATTGATGTATTAGAGGATTAAATAGATAGAAGTTTGGTCTATTTCCGCCCAGAGAGATTCGGAACCAAAGGGTTTAAGTCCAACAAGGTTAGGTAAAATACAATAAGAAGGTTATTTTCGATTCTTTCGGGAAGCTGTCGATCTGCGGAACACCATGTAAGTGAATTTATCCGTTATTTAAATTCCACCGATCTTCATTCCTCGTTAAATTAACCCTGCTGGGACGAACTAGTCGATCCCGTATAAATTCTAGAGGAGTTCGTTAAAATTATAAATAAAACGCTAACGTTTTAAATTTTAATTGTTCATACTGTTAAGGTCATTAGTGCTTATTTTAAAATAGTTTTGTTATTAGCAACGCAAGGGCCCCTTGATTTAGATATAGAAATTATTGTGTCCACTGTTCCCTTCCATGGGAGACACGTAAATTGTTAATTTTAACTCACATTCTTTATTTTTCGTTATATTGGATCCTACAGACCTTATTTTTTTATATGTAGAACGGTAGTTGTAATATCCCATATTTTCATTCAGAAACTAGCTAATTTTTAAATGAATAACCAGTTCAGATAGTCTGTCGAAATTTTACCTGATGGAAGAGGGCATCCAACGACGTGCATAAAAAACTAGCTTACTGTAAGTACGCATTAATACAGTCACCGATCTAAAGATTTGGAGATCGGTTTCTTTGTTTTACCGGCCTCTATAACAACAGAGTTTTAGACTCACATCTCTCCGTTACTGTTAAAAACGAAGTAGAGCCCTTATTTATGACTATTTCCCGAATTTTTGGACACCTACTTTTAATCCCTGATTACTAGCTTAATTAAATTCATCACAATTGTAGAACCTTCCCAAACTTCACTGTGGTGGCTGGAGCAAACCAGCTAATTTTAGTTTTAATAACCCCAGGGGCGTAGGGCCCTTTAAGTGCCGTTACAATGAGTACCGATACTCTACTAACTCGAAAGCATTCTGAAAATCTATTAAAGTAATTATGCATTGGGATATACGCTTCTACTCCTTTCAATGAATATGTTCTTATAGATAAAAGTGCTTCTCTTGTTCCAAAACTGTTCCTGAAGACAAACTGTGTTTTTACCGTAAATTTGACTGGTTTTCTTATAAACTTGTGATTTATACGGTAAAATGGCTTGACAACATGGTTAATTAGTTTAAGTAGTTTTATGTCCCTCGCATTTCCTAGAGTTTGTTCTTGGCAATTATATAAACATCGAGAACAGTTAAATGGTATTATACTTGCATTATAAACATAATTAAATAGATCTTGTATCACTTGAACTATCTTTGGGACCATTTTTTTAGTTTTAGCAGGAATATTATCTTCCCCTGCAGATTGCTTTCCTTAAGCCGCCCTGTTACCTATATTATTTCGTATTTTCTAATGGCTGGTCCCACCGCTCAATCTACTATTTCGTTTTCATCTATTTATTCGTCTTGAAACATTTCCTGAGCGTGTTCTTTCCATCTTTGTATTCTATAAAAGATGAAGGGACCTATGTCCACATGACTATTGCGCCTTTCAGTTTCCCATGCACACTAAAGGTGTCGGTGTCTTCAAATTTCTCGTTATTATTTGGTTTCTTTGATTTTCTACTTTATGTTCTCATGTATCCAGTGCTTTTATATTTCGTTATTGTTTCTGTACGTTCGTCTCTTTTCCATCATATTAAATATCAGCTCTGTTATATACTTACTAACTTTTTTTCTCATTAATGACTAATATATCGTTCAGTTACATCTTTTGGGGAGTTATTATGGCTGTAACACTTTTTATCTGAAGCTCTTAATATGTCAATTCTGTATATTTGATCTGTATTATTGAGCTGACATGTTCATTCTGTAGGTTATTCGTGTTAATCGTTTTTTTTTCTACTCTTTTTTAATTTTTCAAATTTTATACTTATCGCTGTTATGAGAATTTTGTAGTTCATGAAAACGTCACCCCCAGTATATTTATTGGAGTTTCGATATTTTTGTTAATGTCAGGTTGGTTTCGTATAATGCGTCTGTCAACTGCCAGAGATCTGGATTTATGTCATCTTCTAGGGGGTTATTTGACTAAGGTTTTTATAATTATGCATTGTTTTAATTTTTAGAAATGAGTTAGCCGTTTCACTTGCTCATTTCTTATAGCCACTCTAAATTTTCTCACCGTTTTATCTTCTCTTCCTGTCCTGACTTTGGCATTATAGACTTGGCCAAAGGTTTGGGAAAAAAATAGTGGGATAGTCCAAAGCACACCAGCTAGTTTCTCTACTTTTACGTCTACTAGAGCGTTTACAGACATGTGCTGTTAACTCAGATGCCGCTTAGTTTTTTTCAGACAGCAATATACGCCTTGTTAGGTTTTACTTGAACGTTTGAAAAAAACTGCATTTTGTGGAACTATTGTAGTCAATTCAGTAATCATAATTAGTAACAAACTCATAAAAGTTACAAATGACTACCACGCTGTACTTGATAGACACCGATACAAACAGAAACTGCCAATTTAGTTTCCAATAAATTTATGTGGGATGTTCCTTATTTCAATCCTTAAATTTTTAGATGCTTCAATTGTGTTGGGTCTCTGTCGGTATTGGTTGTCCTTTAGAAGTCCCCAGATAAAAGAGTCCAAAGGAGTTAGGTACGGAAATCGCGGGAGCTAGTCAACCGTACGGCTACCACAAATCCAAGGATTTTCAAGAACATCGTCAAAATACCTTCGATTGTTTACGCCAAAACGTAGAGGGACACCATCATGTTGAAACAACAGTCTTCGTCAACAACATCTTTGGCTACATAATTTGGACAAAATGCGACTAATACAGGTACAAATTGAAATACTATAAAATATAGATATATTTCAACGTTAGGAGATCCTTCAAAAAAGTATGGCCACATAATACTTGCAACAGTAGTACCTCAACAATGGTAACGGAAAGCGAAGGCTACGATATAAAAACCACTAGGCCTACTTGTCAACAAGTATAGAGAGATCTAACAACGTAGCTTGAAAGAAACGGCTAAAACGAACATCCTAGCTGCATTATCAAGAAAGGAATATAAGAACAAATCATACAGCGTGAAAAATCACCACGATGTCCAGAAGTATATTATCTACCAGAAGCTCGCCAAGAAAATATTTCACTAAGCTTGTAAGGTCACCGACGCAAGAGTTGGGCAAATATGTAGCTAAATTTAATTATATGAATTAGATACTTGCACACATCAAAGATGCTAACCGTTTCATAGCTATTCTAAAAAACAAAATTGTTGAACCACATAACCTTCTAGTAAACTTCGGCATAGTATCTGTATTTAGCAATATATCAATAGATGAAGCACTATAAATCATTAAAACGAAGTATAATCCAGCAAATGGTTTAATGGACCTCATGCGACATTGGCTGATTAACACATACGAGGGCTAATCTGAATTTATTGAGAATAAGAGACTCGGGTAATGTTTTTTAGAATTTATTTTTAAATATGTTTAATGACCCCTTCAGTAATAATACAGTTTACTATACTTTTCTTCCACTACTTAAAAGAGCCCAACCAGTCTGGTTCTGGAATGCCTGCAGAATAGTCTTGAACTGCAACATCAATCTCCTCCTCGGACAAGACTTTCCTGTCCTACAGAGTTTTCTTAAGCCCAAAAATAACCACCAATCACATATTTTCAGATCTAGTGAGTATGGTGGATGTTTTATTACTTTCACCTATCTATCGGTCAAAAACTGTCAAGTGGTAGATGCTGTATGTGATGACGCATTGCCATGGTGTAGCAAGATTCCCTTTTCTGGAAATCTACTAAGTACTTCAGGCAAAAATTTAGCTGTGTACCACTCCTCTATAACTGTTTTCCGTCCATCCAGCTTAATCGTGCTGACATTACTCTTTGTCCTTTTGTCACTATCAGGATTGCTATGCCTTCATGAATTAATACACGGCCTTCTTGGTGAGTTAGTAAATCGAAAATGGGAATATAAGTTTCATCACCTGTCACAATTTTGCAAAAAAGTTGATGCCCGCCGTTGTTTAAAAGATATGGCGTTTGTTGGAAAATTCGTCCACGCTCTGCTTTTTACAAGTTTGTGGAGTACAAAATGGCTAACAATATTTTTAAATTCAGATGATCATGTATGATTGTTCTAACTGCTGAGGATCCAGTCCTAAGTTGATGCTCTATTATCGCATAGGTCACTTTATTGTCATGTGTAATTACCTTTCTAAGAGCAGCAATGTTTTCTTTTATAACAACTGTAGAAGAACGTCCTATACCTTTTGGGTGACAGAAGTCCTTTGACATTCGAATTTCCTTATACCAGCGCAAATTGTAGCCAAGAAAGGTGCTTGTTCGCTAAACGCTGAATCTAAACTTTCCTTAGACTCATAAGCATCTAATCCTCCTTTAAAATCGTAGTGAATTATAATTATTTTGATAATTTAATTTTTTACGTGTTTTGTAACTTAAAGGCTTGATAAACAACCTACTAACAATTTTAACCTGTGTAAGTTAAATATCAGCTGACAGGTAAAGAGATATAGATACTAAAAGTGAATATTTTGTTTTTCACAGCTTCCTGGATGTTTTGACTATCGATAAATTTATCTTGGCCTTAGTGTTTTACACGACAAGACGAAAAATATCTACAGATCATAGGCGCACCCATGGGATTACCGTTGTAGCTAACAATATCCCATCTATTTATGGAAGAATTTGAAACCTAAATTATGGTTAAGATATGTCGATGATACTTTGGTTAGGTGGCTACATGGAAAAGATCGGTTAATATTCTTTCTGAAACATTTAAATAATTTGCACGAAGAAATAAAATTAGCACTATAGGTGAGGCATAATAAACAATTACCGCTTCTTGACGTACTAGTAAAGAAATGTCTCAATGGACGCTAGGACATATACTGTATAGAAGGCCCACGAATCGATAGATATTGGAGTGATGAATCTCACCTCTATCAAGTCCAATGCAACTTTGTAATTAAAACACTTGTTATATGCTGAGAGAGACCATCAGATAAAGAAAAAGTCAATACAGAATTTCAAGTTATACACAGAAAACTAAGAAAGAGTAACTACACAAAACATGATACCATAGTGTGCACAAATATAAATAAAGGAAAGAGACTAACGAAGGAAATCCTATAGCACGAACTTGCTCTTCAACTGGTTCACAGTAAAAAAATAAAGAACAATTAGATAATTGATATGTGTCTCCAACGAGAACAAGGGATTTAAATTCTGTAGTATGCTATTAATGTTTTTATTATAAAATTTTAGCGTCGACAGTTCAGTTTTTCAAACTCAACTGGAATATTCTTAATAATTTAATAGTGATAATATCGGCACAGCGCTATTTTCAAACCAAAATGGCTAATTTTAGTAATCAAGAGATGGCAGATATTCATTACATGTATGGTTTGGCTGATGGCAGCGCACCGGAAGCTAGACGATTACATCAGGAG
>JAHWXV010250910.1:0-19050 GCA_024586415.1 Phrixothrix hirtus | reverse complement strand
GTTTACTGAACATAAATGACAACTAGTGATAGGTACAACTTTATTACCATGGTTACTACATCATTACAAAATCATATCATTCTTATTGGAAAACCCTTTATATGTTAATAAAATGAAGCATCTAATTGTGCGTTAAGAGGTTTGGACATGTGGAACGAATGAGTAATGAACGATTAACAAATAGAATATATGAGGTAGGGGTAGAGCGAGAAACATATGGCTGAATATGATTGAAGAAATTGTAAAAAGACAGAGAATAGAGTGCACAAAAGATAGGAGAGCTTGACAAAAGCAACATATGAATTTAATGGAAGCAAAAGAAGTGTGTAAGGACAGAAAGGAATGGAGAAAAATAGTGAATGTGTGATAGTAGAGATGGTAGGATTGGTGGGTAATTGGAGTGGATACTGTATAGTGCTGGGAGTTGTGGTGAAGTGTGGAGGTAGCGATTTAGGTGAGAGGGGGTTGGTGCATGAGTGCATACAATGGTTGAGATGGCGGAGGCTCAGTATTGGGTTTTGCCTACCCCGCTAAGGGAATGGCATCACTGTTAGTAGTAGTAATAGTAGATGATCTAATTCCAAGTCAAGTTTATATTGCAAGGCTGTAAATTATGTTGAAGAAGGCTGCAGCTATCCCCATGCTGCATATATGCAGAGTTTGTAATCGGTACCTAGAGATAGGAAGTTAAGAGAAAAAATGTGTGCAACCGTGCACGTTGGCATAAGCAAAAGGTTTCAAGAAAATAATGTTATCTAGGAAGTCATGATTACTTTTAAATAACAAAAGAAGCCGACTGATGTTCGATCAGTAATGAGCCTAAATCTCGGTTAATGCGAGTCTGATCACGTATGGGTGAGCTTGATGAAGGATTGGTTTAGGAGAAGGAACGAAAATAAGGTTGATTCGTCGTACCTGAACCAATACTGCCCTATACATCGGTGACATTTCTGGAAACCTTATAGACCCTACGCTTCTGTCCAAAAATGATAATTCAGGAGCACATTTGGCAAAATAATTCCCGAGGAGATGTCAACTTCTAGCTATGGGTTTGCCAGCTCGTGGTTTATATCTCAATACGCAATGGGCAGAATTGGAAGATCAGAAAACGACCTATAGCTTCAGAAACTCTTTAACAGCTTTTGGTTTAACATACTTGTAGATGATATCTGGCGGTTGATTGAAAGTATGATTTAGTAGATTCCATTATATTACTATTTGTTGTAGTTTATTAAACTATGTTTGTTTGTTTATCTGTATACTACAGAAAAATAAGTAATTTGAAAAATGTTAATAAATTTATTACAACCATCTTGGAACTTCTGTAAACCTCTTAAAAATTTCTTCTTGCTTTGTAAACCAGTTTTCTACAGCTTCTAGTATTTTATCTTTTGAAGAAAATCTAC
Source organism: Phrixothrix hirtus (assembly GCA_024586415.1). NCBI lineage: Eukaryota > Metazoa > Arthropoda > Insecta > Coleoptera > Phengodidae > Phrixothrix > Phrixothrix hirtus. The sequence continues at coordinate 17,644 of JAHWXV010250910.1, read as the reverse complement.
AACCTTCGAAAGGGAACAGGGAACAGATACTAGCTCGGAAGGTTAGATCTGGCGAATAATGAGGATATTTAAGCAGTTCAAATTTTAAATCATTGACCTTTAGTCAATTTACCGCGTCTATTTTCCAAAATCTCTTCTAGAAAAGATGTTAAAGTGAAATAATATTCCCTGGTTATTGTTTTGACTTTACGCAAATAATGAACTATAATTACCTTAGAAGAATCCTAAAAAATTTTCTAGCAGTTTTCTGCACACAAGACTTCTTAGGCCTTAGGAATTGCTGCTAGGTCATATGAATGTAGCCAGGTTGCATCTATGGTATTAAGATGTCAGCATCTTCATCAAAATTAGTATAGATCGAACATGGCGTTTCTACTCTTGATCGCGTTTGATCAGCATTGAAACATTTGGGAATCCATCTGTAGGACATCTTTTTCATATCCAAATCATTTGTAATTTTTAGTGTCCCAAATATATATTTTGCCCAAATTCGATGATCTGATAATTCATAGATATTTTCTAGGACAGATACTGAAATTGGTCTTCCAGGTGTCACGTTACCTTGAAAAATTACATCTCTTGAAGGATTCAACCCAATTTTTTATGGTTGCTAACAATTGGCCGAAATTACTAAGTGTTTTAAACATGTCTTCACAAATCTCTTTACCACTTAAACCCTTTAAAAATAGCAATGACATTTCAAGTAAGTTAATTGATATAGTAATGAAAATTTGTTTTGTACAACTAAAAGTATCTAGGCTAAATAAATATCAACACCCTCTTTAAATGAATGATAGCATTACAAAAAAAAACAAATAAGGTTGAAGCACTAATATGGCCCAGTCACTGAATTTTCTCTTCTCTCCATATAATATGCTAGAATGCGCCACTTAGTAAAGCAAGATGTCGCAGATGAGCATGATATGCATGGTAGCCTAAATCAGTGGAGTGTACGTTCACAAAGGGCGATCGTAAAAGATTTAGTTTCAGTTGAATTATAAAGAGTCTTGTTGTTATTTGCAAAGGTAATCAATACTCGTTCTTAGTTTTCTTCGGGCAAAAAACCAGATGTAAAACACAATTTTGTAGCTCTATTACTCCATTTTAGGATACAATAACCATTTTTATTATATCGTAAAAATGGCGGATTGTTTACGTGAGTGAAAAATGATGAAATGGCCATGATGAGCATATCAGGGAACTGAAGTGTTTTGTCCGACAATTACTGCTTTTTATCGCTGTTTCATATTATCTTCCAATGCTTTTTCTTAAAAGTTACAATTTTCTGGCAATTTTAAACATAACTAAAATTGTTTGTGAAATATATTTAACATTTATAATAATAAATTTATAATAAGCAATAAAAATATACCAAACTAAAACTACCTTAATACTACTATACACAAATTGAGAACTAAAATGAAATATACTTTTAAATCAACTTCTCAATTATCAGTGACGTTGTCCAGTGAAAAACCATGGTTCAATACTTATATATTTTAATTTTTACTTGTGCTGTGAATTTTAGAACATAAATTTGTTATTTTAAGCACACTGATGATGATATATGACGATTAATTGTTAATTTAGCGTCATTTATAATCGAAAACGTTTTGTGGTACTCGATAATTTTAACAATTATCTAATCTTTTAACTTAGGCTTATTAAAATTTGGGGAAGACTATAGTTTAAACAAAAAAAATTACATTAGTAATTATTTATTTTTACATACTAATTCAATTTAACTACACCTAATATCTGGATGGACCAACTTTAATATGTCAATATTGGTTGTCCTTAAAGATTGACGGTTACAAATAATGTAGTGGAAACATAGATATAAATCAGTTTTTAATGAACTAACAAGTACAATTGCATTATATTCCTTCTATATAATCACCATCAAAGTTTATTACCTTTTGCCAAATATCGGGAAGCCATTGGGAACTGTTGGCAAGGTGTCGGTTGCTGATGACAGCGACGGAGCGTATGAAGCAGATATGCCATGTCACGTAATCAGCGGGCTCAGAGGGGTTGCTTCAATTTTGGAAACAGGTAGAAGATACAACGGCTTATATCAGGTGAGCACGGGGGATGTGGCAAGACTTCTCAATGCCACCGTTGCAGTAAGAGATTGAAAGTATTTGCGACCTGACAAGGAGCGCTGTCATGCAACAGGATAAGGAAATTGTTTCGCAATAACCGTGGACGTTTGCGCCGCATGTCCGGACGCGGATGTTGTAGAAATCGGCAATAGTAATCTCCGTTGACAATTTGTCTAGCACGCACAGCATGCGTAAGAATAATACCCTCATAGTCGTATGTCACAATCAGTATAACCTTCACCTCGACTGAGTTCCTGTCGAAATTTCTGTGAACGTGGCGAACCTGGTCGACGCCATTGATTCGATTGGCGCATCTGTTCAGGTTGATACCAGCCAGTGTATATTGGTGCCATTTCTGTACGTTGGTGAGTAGGTGTGGAAACCAATCTGCAGTCTCATTTCGACCTGCACGAAATGCTTTGACCCATCGTGCAACCGTCCTATACGGTAATGTATTTTCTACATTATCAACAATAGCGCCCCCTCACCGTTCCCATATCCTAATTGTGCATGCCCGATCTTCTGAAAGTTTCGGCACTACGTTTCCGCTACTTTATTTAAAACCCTTGTATTTCATATGACCCCCGTTACTGAAAAAAACGAAAAAGAAATCAGTGTGAGAACCAAAATCTTGCGGTAAATTTGCAGAAGGTTCAGAAAAATAGAGTGTCTGTAAGAAAAACATCTTTGCAGTGTAAAATTCTCTTTAGAAGCTTAAGAAGATATTTATAAGTAAATTTGTAAATAAATTATGTTATTTGTCAAAAAAGAAGAAAACTTTGTGCAAAAGTTTGAAGCCACTCCCACATTCGTTAATCTGTGACATTAAAATTTATTTGTCTTGTTATTCAAAAATATTGTGTTGAAATAATATTTCACGCTGCTTTTGTTGATACAAAGATTGCAGGAAAATGAAATTCCCATATCAATGTGAGAAAGTTTCAGAATCTTAATCTGGCCCTTGCTTAAAAACGTTACCACGGTTCATTTTAAGGTATTACGTGCAAACCTGAGCAAATTTATAAATGGACAAGAAACAGGATGATTTTAGCGCAAAGAGTTGCCTAAGCACCCACATTTCTGCCAGTGAGCGTGGTGAAAGCATAGTTTTATCATAGTTGCATGTAGAAATGCAATGGCATAATTCACTCTTGATCTTTTATAAAATAAGTTCATTACTAGACTACCAAAGATTTAGTGATGACGAATTCATTCGTAAAATGGCGTCGTTTCTGTAGAATAAACATCCCTGATTTTCAATGAAACAAAATATCATTTGAATTACGAAATTGTTGAGGTAGTTTCGAATCATGTTATTACTTTGTTCTTTTTACTTGTTTTCCTTTTGATAAAACTGCTTTTTGAGCTATATAGCCTGTATTGGGATCGGGAACTCACGCAGTTTAGAAAAACCATTCCAATAGCGGACTGATATTTTCCAAAGTTGGAGAAAGGGATACGGGTTTTACTGTAACGGAATGTATTCCTTTAATCACGTGGCATATCTTGTACATATATCAGTATCATAGGTTGTAGTATACTTTGTATATATTTTTGAATTTTTTATAGACGCTAATGATTCGTTTAACTAAATATTAGAATTCTAGGTATTTTCAAAATTATTTCTGCAAATCCCATTTAAATTTAATTTACGGTCGGTCTTTTAATCCCTCTTTTAAATTTATCTTGCTGCTATTTTCTATGACAACAATTGTCAGGACAATGTGTCTTAGGTAAGCAGATACATTTAAAAGTAGGTGAAAAGATGATCCCTAAGTAATTTAAAATATTTTATATTAAAAAATAAAATGATGGATAAATGCATAAAAGGTGACATCATCGTCATGTCATGAATAATTGTTACAGGCAAGCGTCACTGGAAATTACACGGAATCATCTTGATTTTGTAATATGGCGTATATATCGTTTAACTTACATTACTTTCTAATAAGTAATATAGAGTAAGACGAAATCTCATACAGTTGTTTAAAAAATGTTGCCCAGAGTGGTAAGAGTCAATTTTTGATACCATTCACAAGTTGAGCAAAGCGTCCAGTTCTTTTCATAGCCTGCAAATAAATGTTATGTAGTATATTTAACTTACCGTATTATTCCTAATTGAAGATTGAAGTGTATAAAGGTGTCTTTATTCGCGCCTCACTGTATTTTACGAATAATGTCAAAAAACCTCATTAAATATTAAGTTATTTTCACTATTGAGATATTGAATCTAATATATTAAGTTTCAAAGTCTCTTTCACGATTACAAGAAATTTTGTAAACCGCAGTTCCATCAATTGTGTTATTGCAGCATTACATCTGGCACCCGTTAACCTCATCTTTACAGACCTTACCCTCCAACCTGCGTTGCATTTATTTGTTCATGACGTGCTAGACATTAAATATTACTTTGAGGATTCAGTTGGGAAAAAATTCTCTAATAAACTCTACAATAAATTTAAGCGTAACTCTATACAGTTAAAAATATTGGTTCGCCCTTGTTTTTTAAATAATAGTAAGTACGAATTTTTTGCAATTCGTTTGATTATTTCATGTTTAAGGTCACGTAAAGTTATTATTAGCATACAAGTACTAACTTCTTGGGTCGATCCAAATTTTATTTGAAATTCTAAACTCTTGATTATAATTATGGTTTTGATGGATTTGATGAGTTGATTAAGCATTAGAGAGTTTCTCTTGCCCTTGTATGTGAAGTATGATTATTCAAATGTTTAAAATATACAATTTTTTTTAAATAAATTGTTGATTTATTTGTATTATTTTAATTATTTAATACTTTATTTTTTACATGCACATAATTTTCGTTTTTTATATAACGAACAGCGTACCTAAGAACCATTGTATGTAATGCTTCCGTTTGCTATTCAGAAGAATTAGATTAATATCTTATGTCTTATTTCATGAGGTTTAGATATTTACCGGGCCAATCAGGTGGCGCCCTCTATTTTAATTCAATTATTAATCTTTATACTGCAGGATACAAAGAATTGAGCAAATAATTGATAAATTGGATTCCCTCATCCTTACCGAGTCAGTTATGCCTCTGCTTATCCCGATTCCATGCAATAACGTCGTTTTAACTTACTATACCCGATATCATAATTTACTTTGCATTTGCACCTTTCGGCAATGTTCGTCGGGCATCCATACGAAATTTTTAAGCTTTAACTTCAGGCAAGTCTTTAAGTGCAAGGAATTAAATGTCCAAATTTTGAATACCCTTAATGTCGTTCTTGAAGAAAACTTATTATTTCATGAGCTTAATCCCGAGACAAAAAAAAAACAAACACTTGCTGTTTTTAGATAACTAATGATTAGCTCTAAAGCTATCATTTTCAATTACACTTTTTTTCACGTATCTCAAAAAATATTCTAAAGGTATTTGAAAATAATTGCGATTACAAATGCGGGTTTTGCAATTGAACCAGCGACTTTGGAAAGATTGTACTCACTGATTCACAAGATATATATTTAAAGGGCTTTAAAATTTTTCGCGTACACTATTTATGCGAAAACTATATTTTCATTTTCATCCTAAAAGTATCTCCTTACCTCTTACCTCTCGAAACGACATCAAGTGATTAAGTCAAACAACATATATTCTGTCATCTCACACATAACACATGGGGTACCACGAGGCTCAGTTCTGGAGCCATTATTATTTTTAATATACGTTAAGGTTTTACCTTCGTATCTACCTGATAGCTATCAAATTATATGCCGATGATATCACTATTGGTATTGTTGAATTGCCAATCGAGACTGCTCAGGAAAAAGGACTAGTTCTTATATCCCTTGAAAATAAATGGTTTTTATCCAATTTGTTAAGTTTAAATTGCATGAATGCAACAGATACGATCTTCTCCCTAAGACCTGAAGATGTTCCATTCCCAAATACCTTACTCACAAAATAACTAGGAATAGTCATATATCATAAACTAAAATGGACCCAAAACAGTGACTATACTGCAAGCAAAATAACTAAGAACACATCTACTTCATAATTTGGCAAATAATCCATCTACAAAAGTACTTAGAACTGCTTATTAAGCCCTCATACAGGCCCATCTTGAATACGGAATGAGGCCACTCTAATTCTCTTAGAAGATTATTCGCATCACAACGAAAAGCTGCTCGAGCTGTTACAGGTTTAAGATACTACTTTTGTGAACATAACATTACGCTGCCGTCGCTTTATATATACAAATGTCTTGAATTTTTTTATAAATAATCCAACGCAATATAAAAAATTGAATAGCTTTCAATACTACGGCATAAGAAGTGATGACTGCTGTCTGAATTATTCACGAATAACTAAATCTAGAACTGCTATAAATTACTATTGTATAAAATTTTATAACAAATTATCCACACTTCTAAATTCAATGAACTCGAAGAAACTTAATAACAAAGAAATATTTAATTGCTCTAAAATTAGATTCTATAGAAGAATTCATCGACTAAAATAATCCATCTAGTGACGTTTATAAATATTCTGCATTTTAACAAAAATAAAGGTATTATTATTATTATGTGAAATAGTTATACAGTTGAATAAAAATTTATAAAACATTTACATTGTAAATTATAAATTGAGATTTAGTATTCACTTTATGCAATTGATGAATTATACATAATTGGTTTAATTATTGATGTTAATTAGGTTGGGTAAAATTTACAATTGAATTTAGATAACATCATTTGTGTGATATTTTTAAATTAACAGCTATTAAATCGTCACAACTGTAGCTAACGCTAATCGTCTAAGTTCAATAACAACAAATAAGTTTTAATAAGAAGAACAAAGAGGGGGGGCGATTAATTGACCCGCGTGATTCGACAGTTTTGCAATGAACGATAACTCAAATTGAACTGTTTTATGCTACATATCCACAATTTGTAGTTTTAATTCAGACTGAATAATTTAATTTTGTTGTCTAAATTAAGATGCCTTCAGCCGGAGTCTCAAAATGTAAATTTGGTTGTAGAATTAAATGTACATTTTTTTGTTTATTTATTTGGTTTTACAGCAAACTTATGATCAGAACTCATCTTAAACATAATGTATCAAAACAGTCATTATGTGAATGTATAATTAAAATTAGTTATTAGTTATATTACGCTATATACGGTATAAGCAACAAGTAACGAGTTAATTTAAAATAAATAAGACAATTATTTACTAATTTATACCCTAAGTTAATTTTTTGTATCTGTCGTAGTAAAATTAATAACTAACATTAATTATATATTTATTCTAGAATAACAATTGCACAAATTTTTAACAAAATTGTTTAAGGTTAGTTCTGATGATGAGCTTACTGTAGACGTAAAAAGTAAAAAAAGAATAAACAAATAAAAAATGTATAATTACGCTTTACAATAAAATGTACGGTTTTAGGTTCATTCATGTTGGAAGCATCTAAAGTTAAATTTGAACATTAAATAATTAATATTTGTTTTAGGGCGAATTGGAGGGAAACGCACCTTGTGGTTAATTTACCAAATGCTATGCAATACAAACTTTATATGGAGAAAATTTTGTGTGAAATAACACACGACTTTCTATGACGTATTATAGACATGCTAATAGTGACCACAAATGATTACGATATTATTTACATCCAAATTACTGGATACGCAAAACGCTGCTTAACTTTAGAGATTTTCGCGAATAACTCGCTTCAACGTATGTTTTTCGAGAAACTAAAAAGTTGACGTTAAAGGGAATCACAGACACAAGAACCATAGAAAGTTTTAAAAGAGTTATTCTAGCCGGTTTAGAGAAAATCACCAAAAATTTAAACATCGGAAGAATAAAGTAGCCCTTCCTGTCTTTCGATTTTAACTTAATTATTGCTGTTACATACCAAGGGGATAGGTAACACGAATACAAAGTTTCGCTTTTCTGCAATATTTAATTTTTGGGACATACTGTTCACAAGTATTACTTTAAATACTTGAGGTTGCTCCAATTTCTGTACGCACATGCACAGACGTGCACGCAGAAACTCTCGCCAACAGGAACACACGCACAACGCAGTCACACATTCACACGTACAGGCGTATACTTTCACACAGGTAAACATGCAATCAGAAACACTTGCAAACAGCCTCACACGCACAACGTACTCACACCTTCACACGCACATGCAAACGAGTACACGTATACACGCGCGCAGTTACACGCGCACGTATCCATGCGCGTACCCGCGTACACGTACACACACATATACACATAGACCAATTTCTAAAAACATGATTTTAAATGTATATTTCCACTAAAAGTTCGACATCGAAAGTTATGGAAAAAAGCAATGCTTTCACTTTTACCTATATTGCATACAGGGTGAGACAAAATAAACATCAAAGATTCCTTAAACAACGACAAAATCATTTTCTAAAATATCTCTAGAGCTAGACAATTGTCATCTACTGGAGGGTATAGAAAAATTTAGTTTCCTAAAAAGGTAAAGTCAATATCAAAGATTATTGTACCTTGTTGCAAGGATCAACTCAAATAACATATAAATTGAGTTCTAATCATTTAAAATGTTGATTTTGCTTCGCCTATGGGTTGGATTCGTGTATATGATACGTGCTATGCTCTTCATAAAGAATACGTTTTGATGAACTCGGCAATAATTACTCATTCGTCAACCATATAATTATCTATAACTAATTAAATTCATAATTATTTAATTCTTGGTATGGGTTAGACTTATATTGCGCATTAAAATTAAAATGACAAAATATTTGTAAATAAACAGACGGTGCCTTCAGTGTTTTTAAAATACTCCATTTAAGAATGATGTGATGTATACAGGGTTGCTTTGAAATACTTTCAGATACTTTAACCACTTATTATTTATGCCCCGTACATTCACAAAAAGTAATAAAAAAAAATTAAACAGCTTTAATTTGGGCACGATCGAATTAAGAAAATTCTTGGAAAACTTTTTGAGAAGTTCTGTTTTGCTATATGTATTATATACTAATTGGCGTTGAAATCATATACGTTTATTCCTGACCTACTCATACCATGCAATCATTTAAATTTGTTTCCAGTGGGCTATGAAAAAAAAATTCATGTCTTAGCTTAATACATTCTCAGTAATAATTTTCTGTCGAATTGATAGTTTGAATTTGTTATAATTTAGAGAACATTTATGAGAAGCTAAAACGAAGAGTTCACAAAGGCGTTGAATACAATGGTCATCATTTCGTACATTTATTAAAATTATTCGCACCAAATTTGTTGTTGTATAATTTGTAGGTCATGTATTGATCGCATGTTATTACAGGTCAATGCAACATGTATTGATAAACATTTAGCGTAACTGAAATTGATAAAATAACTCCATTCTGATTTATTAAATTAGATTTAGTTGTGTATGTATTGAAACATGTTTATTATTCACTTTGCCAATGCTTTATGTGTAAGTAAAAACTATTAAAAAATGGTAAAAACTTGGCTATTAAGATAAAATACTGCTTATTTTATACAATTGATTTGTTTTTTCTTTCATTATTTTTAAACTAAAACTTTTGTGAAAAAAATAAAAATACATAATATCCTTTTGGCATACGTTTTTGTACCTTCTGCTAAAAATTGAACAAAATTGAAAAGCAATTACTAGTTTGTTAACTTTACGTAGATAATTAGAAATTATTTATTACTCAATTCGGAAATATCAAAAATAAAAATAAATGCATAAAAGGCGAGTATTTCTCTTAACCGGTAAACAACCTTTTAGATTTAAAAAGGAGATACCTAAGTGCTTTACTAATCGCAATTCGTAATTCATTTTGCAAAATTCATCTTGAAACAACTATATTAAATTTAAATGTTATCGCTATTAATTATGTGTTTGTAAATTAAACTATCCCTGATGGTTTTAATTCCCGAATGTAATTTTTTAAGTGCACTTGCAAATAAAAATTAGGCCATTCCTTTGTGGCAGTATAGATCACGCACCCATTTGTTAGCAAATAAACAGAGTGCAATTCGATATGCTATTTTAATTTGTTATGTCAGCAAATACAATTTTATTTTTCTTGAATGTCTAAGGAATTAATTGTGACAAATGTCGGCAGTTCATAAAATGTTTTCGTGTGAAAAATTTTTCAAAAAGGGCTTACTTAAATTTAATAATCTCAAAAATGTGTCTCTTCTGATACGTATAGTTGGACATTTTAGTTTCGACAACTATTTCAAAACAACCTTGTATCAAGCTATGAGATGTTAATTTTTGTGGTAAATTGTTTGTATCTTGGAAATAGGAATACTTAGCTTAAAGCAAGTACAACTTATAAAAGTCACGTATGGGAGGAAATTTGAATAAACCAAAAGAACTTCAGTTAACGGCCAAATAATTCAAATTTTATTGGCTGTTCGTAAAACTTATTATAAAATCGAAATATTTCCGACATGATAGAAGCTCATAAAAGACCTGAAGAGGCCAAACTCCCTCCTTTTTTTATTAACAGTGAATTAAGTTCGTCGCAGTATAAACGTCATAATAAAGACAAGTTAATAGTTTAATTAATAAGTTGTTATAAGTAACCACATTATAAAACTGCTTAACTCATCGACTAATTTTAAAAATAATTAACGAAGTTGTTAATTAATTAAACATTGACTGGTGTTATAATTTTAATATTAAGGAAATATCCAGTCCGTATTTTTTATAATTACTACTTTATTTCGAGTTGGTTATATTTTATTAATTACAAGGAAAAAACAACGTTTCACCTATTATGTAGGCTTCTTCGGGTTAAAAAAATCTCTAAAAGTTTTTATAAATTACAACTATCATATGTTAAAGATAATGTACAGTTTATTTATTAACTATGATAAGTGAAAGGTATACTTACACAGATTTTTAAAATTTAATATAAAATAATAACAGAAATCTGTTAAGTTAATGTAATTAAAATTTTTGCATGTAATGCTATAGATATTTAAAGTTTAAAAGTGGATTAGAATAACATTGAACGTTTTGAGGAGGATAGATAACGTTGCAGGTGATAAATATTTTTATATCAACAATTTTATTAAAAAGTTAGCCATGTTAAGTAGGGTGGTAAATTCACCGATTAATTACACGAAATTAACTAATCGTGAGGGCGAAAATCGTCAGATTGTATAAATTAATAGTTAAGCGTTAACGATTGTTTAATGTTTCGCGAGGAGATTCCAACTCACTATCGTTCAGTTTATATATACGAAGGCGTAATACGTTACAGTAAAAATATTTAAAACTCATGCGTATCTATACAAATATAATTATGTATTTATTTTGTGAAAACTGCAATTTCTTTATAAGCAGTATTTACTTAAGAAGTAGTTAGCTTAAAGGTTAAAGTTAATCTTAATTCCTTTTGGGTATAACAGATCCTTGCGTAAATATTGAAAATAAATGCGATTAGTAAGTTAAATTTTATATCGTCAATAGTGGAGTATTAGTTAATAATATTTTGGTAATTTTTATAGATTGATTTATTAATTTTTAAATTGATATAATTATATTTAAACTCTCGGTTGCTGTAGTATCGTTAATATTTTATGTAATTTCTTTTTGATGAACGTCCCTTTAACCATATTTTTGTTATTTATTTTTTAGTTAAATAATGAGGGTTTGAAAAAGATAAATTTCCTTACCTAGTAAAAACAAAATGTTTTATTTTTACCTGGAGTAAATACGTTATTGTAAATACAGAATTCATTGATTTAAGTTCGATGTTTTGAAGCATTTCGTCTAAATAAATCATTTATATCAACTTATACAAACCAAAACGAGCATGATCAAGTACCATTTCCGTACTCTAGCTGTGCACTTTCACTGTTTAAATAGTAACTTTGTAATAAATTTTTAAATGTCTAAAATGTTTTCCTCATTTATTATCCAATACATAGATTATTCTAGAATGTTTTTCATACCTAAAATTTATTACATAACACGTTCATTATTCATTATTTGCTTGTCGTTTTCACGAGATTATTTTTGTGATCCTTGATGCTTCACAATGAGGGCTTTAATACGATCCACAGGGCGCATTTTAAGTTTAACCTTTTTGCAGTTTTTGAAGGAACATCACACGATGCTATTGTTTTTATACAAGGTGTAACAAAAATGGTGCACTGATTATATACAGGCGGCATCTACGACTAAAGATAAGGAAAACAGTTAATATAAACATATGTCCTAGGTTTGCAAAGTTGTCCCGTTATCCCAATGTGGTTCATGCATAGAGGTGCGCCAGTCCAGTGCAGTGCAGTACGCGAATTTTTAAACATGGAATTTGTCAAAGATGGATTGGTCGTACTGAACCTATAGCAGAACCCGCAAGGTCTCCCGATATGAATCCTCTCGATTACTACGCATGGGCGACATCTAAAATCTTTGGTATATTGTAGTCCAGTTCAAAATATTGAGAATATTCGACAAAGTGGAAGATGAATGTCAGCAAATTCGGAATATACCAGGAATTTTTGAGCATGTGAGGCAGTCCACCATCAAACGAGCTCAGCAGTTCGTTGCTGCCCATGGAGATCATTTTGAACATTTATTGTTATTTTAATTTAATTTCTTCGTTTTCTGTTATCTTTATGAATAAAAAATTGAAAAACTCAAGTAGCTGTAACACAGCAACGAACCATTGTTGGACATATATTTATATAGTTGTAGAAGCCTCCTGTATATAGCCAGCCTACCATTTTTGCTACACCCTGTATGTCAAACATTTTCCAAAAGGATAACTGACTTTGCAAATTTAGATGACAAATATTCAGTCACCAAACCTTATCTTCCTTAGAGATCTTCTAATTTATTTATTGGCGTAGTTTAGACTATTATTTGAAAAATATTAAAACTGTTATTAACACTTAAAGTAATTTCTGGACAAGGTCATAGGGTCAGACTTAGAACCAAAAGCATTGGCCTACCTCGACGACATAATCGTAATAGAAGAAACGTTTACAAACCATTCAAATAACCAAAAAGAAGTTTTTGACCGGTTGCAAAAGTCAATCTGAAACTACAAACCGATAAAAGCAATTTTTTGCAAAACACAATTAAAATACCTGGGACATGTTGTTAACGCACAAGGAATACTTACAGACCCAGACAAGGTCGCAGCAATAAGCAAACCAGCACCGCCAAAAACAGTAAAAGAAGTAAGAAGGTTCCTGGGCATGACTTCCTGGTACCGAAAGTTTGTCCCCAGTTACGCTCGGCTAGCGGCTCTATTAAACGAACTACTGAAAAAAGGAACATTATTCCGTTAGAAAGAACCTCAAAAAGAAGCTTTCCAAATACTGAAAGACACATTAATTCAAGCTCCGGTGTTAACCTGCCCTAATTTCAATGAAATGTTCATTATACAAACCGACGCCACCAATGTAGGCCTGGGAGGTGTGCTCACACAGAAAGTTAATGTTTATAGAACGCTAAAAGGTGTTCGCCTGTGCCCATTGATTTTGTTCACAGAGAAACAACGCTGCAAGCGACCACCAACTGAACCTCCCTCTTCCAACTGTGTAAAAACTACCCAAGCATTTAAGTAACGTTCCTGTTGCCACCGAAAAGTATTCGTAAGTAAAGTTTGTTGCCAACCCAAATAGGACGTTACAGAAATGGTAGAGTGAAAGTCCTCTGAATCACCAGTCCGAAGTTATTTAGGGTTACAGGAAGTGTTGGCGTAAAAAACCTTGTTGGTAAGTAACAGAATGAACAATGAAGAAATGCGTCTGCGTTCGCTTTTTGTGGCTGACTTCGGGATACGAAAATTGTCTTTAGCCTTTATTTGCATTTTGATATCTTGCTATGACACTAGAATCTAGGCGAACCTGGAGTTTTTTTTAATTCCAGCAGAGATTTTTAACCTGCCTACGATTTATGTTCCTTAGGTTTAGAAACAAAAATTCCAACCATCAAGCATCGAAGCCCGCTGTTTGAGATTTATTTACAGATTCAGGCTTATTCAATTCTTTCGGACCTGATTTAGTTTTTTTTTAAATAATTTCGAAAACAAGAAAACTATTACTGATGAATCAAAATTGTCGCGCGATTTCACATACGAGGTTAAAAAAATGGCAATAAGCAGAGAAATTTAACTGGAGTTTGAAATACCGGCCTTAAGAGTAGTTAACTGTAGTTTACTAAAACTGAAGTTTAAATCAATAATATACGAGTGACCTTGAAAGATGCGTTAAACAGAACATGCTCTCCCTGTGTTAATTTACTTATTTATTAATACACCCTTATATTACTTCCTAGACCCTCAAATGAGGGCTGACATTACTTTACTTTTTAAATATTAAAGTCTTTAAATATTTACCGTGGTTGCTTAATATAAGTCGCATTTGTTATAACCAAATTTTTATTTAGCGACCAATACAGTAAAATACACAGGGATAGTTTGCTCATCTAAAATAAGGTGAACCGTATTGAAAATTATTTATTTTATTGGTTTTTTATCGCCGTTTTATGTTTTTCTTTTTAGGGCAACTTCAATTGAGTTTGAATTAATTATCAGGCATTTATTTCTATTTTGAGTCCTAAATACTTAAAATTTCTCCTGAATTGCATAAATTTTTCTACCAAAATGCCGCATTTTACTTAACGAAATTAGGTCAACCGGTAAATATATAAAAATTTACTTACCGCAAATATCTTTGAGTAGCATTCCGGTTAAGGAAAAAACTATCAAGCAGTGGAAGTTCAACATGATTATTTTGCAATTTAGTTAGTAAACAAACTCTTAACTGCAGTTGACGGTAATTTCAAATTGTCACAATTTTTTTAAAGAGTCGCGTACTTACACGATTCGTATGACAACTAAAAGCACTTTCAATTGTATTATTGAAAATAAATTTACATTAACAAACTGACACACCTTTTACTGAAACAGCGTCTGTACCAGATTATAAGCTTTTGTAGGACGTCGTGAAAGAACAGCGTCGCCGTATCCGATGTGTGACGGAATACATCGAACTCATATTCAAAAATTATTCCCTAAGGATTAATCTATTCGCTTATAAAAAAGGTATTAGCGTTGTGCGTTGTACTTAGAATAATCAAGTGATTTAGGTAATTGGCCCTGTAAATGAAAAACAAGCTTTCAACGTTTCTACATAAGCAGTAGATATTTTTAACTTGGTTTACAAAATTAAAGTTTAGGCGTATCATAGAAACTGACCACATCTCTGAGTTTAGTTCTAAATTTGCATTTTGCGTGTCTTACGGAAGTACGTTTAAGTGAATTTGCTATAAATGGACAAGGATTTCTATTTCAGGAATTTCGCGAAACTCTCCCTGTGCGAACTTTAATCAGATTAGTGTTGCTTACTACACTGTCTTTAAAGCTTTTATTCGCGAAGAGAAAGTTGTTTTATACATCTGCCGATATCGTCGGGGATTCCTGAATTAAAAGTGTAAACTTACTTGATGAGTACCAGTGCCAGATAAATAATTTAAGTACATTAATGCTAGATAGAATAGTTTTATTGATTAACCAGACGCCACTGGTCAGATAAATCAAACCATCTTCATTTTAAACACAGTCTAACGTTTAGTACTACAACGTAGCGGCACATTCGTTTTACTGGGTTTCTTCGTATAGGTCGCGTTTGCGCCGTTTGTGATAATTGTTGTTTTGATGATGAGATGCTGTTTTGACAGTTGTCAGATGGTGGTGTAAGGCAAGAACGCGATTAACTATTGCTCTACATACTTGCAGATATTAATTTTTGTTATCAGACACTTTTCATTTTATTTAAACTGGTGAAGAGAAGAAAATTTGTGTAGTCATTTATTCAAACTATTACATAACTCATACATGTTTATTTAGAATACATCTCAGGGTAAGTTTTCTTGTAATTATCATAAATGTTTCTATATTTACAAGAACTATTTTTTATTATTATGGACCAGTTTGGAATGCTTCTATTGATTTTATGCAAACTCAGTTCGCTTCGCTTTCTAAAAGGGCGAATGTTTTTTGTTATTTCATTTTATTTATTTAAAAATAGTTAGTTTGTTATTTTTTTTGAATAATTATTCGTTGATATATTTATCTGTTATGACAGAAAATAATACATTTTGGATAAATTTGAGGCAATTTCCAATTTCCATTATTAAAATTTGACAAAATCATCAAAGTCTAACTAATTAATGAGTAAAACTAATATTTATAAAAATGTTCGCACGTTATTTTCTTTCATATTTAAACCAGAAGATATCAATTAAGATAAATACGTCACCTCGTGATTGATGCAAGTGAAATAACTATTTTTAACAACTTCATAAATTAAAAATTTATGGATTATACATTTAAAATTCCATTTCAGTATATCTTAATGGAATATCTAAAAATTTTTAGGAACAGATAAACATTTGAAGCATTTTAAACACTTCATAAATATAGTTTTACCACATTATCCGTAGGTGATATCTTAGAAATACTACGAAAATTAATGTATGCGTTTATCAACTACCAACAGTGCATTATTTACAAGAACGTTAAACTAAGTATACTCCTCGTACGCTTATTTAATATTGGATACATTTGCAATTATCCTAAAATTGCGCCATGTCTTAAAATGTTTTTCATCAAGACAGAAAATAAGAACTTTGTAACATCACGATTTGTAATTCAAATAAACCGCATTTCTTTACCAAAATTGTGATGAATTTCTTTTTTATTTTTTGAATCTAAAAGGCGAAATTGTAAATTAAGTTTATTTTACGATACAGATATTAACATTAAACTAATGATCTATTAAAAAGTGTATTAGCTTTGATGCCGCTGCAAAATTTTATTTGTATTAAAACTTCTCTACATCTTTATCTCATAATTGTTGCTTCCGTTAATAACACTTTTAGGTACAATTTGTAATTTCATTTCATGTAATTTGCATAAAAATTGTGTTACTAAAAGGGTCCGTTTTATTCTCTTTAATTAGGTAATTTGCGATATGTACAAACATGGTTTTCGTAAATTTGGGCAAATGTTTATGGCAAGAACTTGTCATATAGAAAATTTCTGTTTAAATTTAAAATTTTAAATTAATAAATTTTATTTTACTTTTACTTTCCTAGAAAATAAAATCCAAAATTCAGGTATTTTCTTTATTACTAGGAAACGACGTTTCGAGATGTAGTATGTCTTTTCATCAGAGAATATAATAGAAATTAACTTAAAAAATCTGGTGTGAAACAACACACGACTTTCTCTTACGCACATAGATACACCAAGTGTCCACAAATGATTAGATTATTGTCTCCGTTTATTTTGAAAACAATAATTGTAACGGTCACCCATCGAAGTTACTGGACAGGCGCAAGGCTGCTTAACTCCGCAAATTTTCTCTGATAAATTGCTTCAACGCATTTTTTCAGAAAAAATGTTGTTCACGTAAAGGGGCATTGAATACATAATAACCGTAGCACATTTAAAAATAGAAGTTATAGCTGTTTTCGAGAAAATCTCAAAAAAACTTAAAAATCGCAAGA
>JAHWXV010250899.1:0-10298 GCA_024586415.1 Phrixothrix hirtus | reverse complement strand
TGACGTCACATCTTTATAAAATGAAAAACGAAGTTAAAGTTAAATTTATCGAAACTTGAAACAATTTTATTAAAATCCCCGATACAATACGAAATTTTAAAGCATTATTCACGGTTTTTTCCCGACGAAAAAAAATCAAGCATAATTCCCGAAACTCAAGAAATTCCCGACAGCTGGACAACCTGCTCACTACTTGAGTACTGAACAGAAACAAAAACGCCTGGACATTGCCACATTGCTGAAACAAAGATGTGATGTTGAAGGTCAAGCTTTCCTGAATCGAATCATCGCTATTGATGAGACTTTGAACCAGAGATGATATCACAATCGAACGATTGGAGAGGACGTTCATCCTTACGTCCAAAAAAATTTCGTCGAAGTTAATCAAACGTAAAACAAATGATCTTCGCTTACGACCATTATGGAATCATCATGACAGACAGAGTTCCATGTGGAACAAGTCTCACACGACTGTATTATCGTAAATTCATTCAGAAACTAAACAGAAAGATACACAAAACTCGATCTCAGTTCTCGAGGCTAGGCCACTTGTTCTCCTTGATAACGTTTACCCGCACGTCGCCAGTGTAGTAACTGAAAAGTTGCGTGAATACGGTTGGGAAGTGCTACCTCGTTCTGCCTACAGTCCAGACTTTGATTTATTCCAAAAGTTGAAACAACCCATGCGAGGACATCGTTTTCCATCTTTAGAAGAGCTTTCCGCCGCAGTTACCGAGCCATTCGTCAGATGAACAAGGATGGTGCACTAAATGGAATCGCAAAGCTTTTTATATGTTGGAATATGGTGATTGAGAATCTGGGAGACTATATTGAAGAATTGTAAAGAGATATTACTAAAAAAATAAACATATAAGTAAATAAAAAATAAAGTGCATTATTTATGAAATCCCCCTCGTACAACTAGTTCATATGAATTAGTGGCATATTTACATTATCAATTTCGAAAGATTTTTATGAAGTAATTAGAATGTTCAAGTATATTTTGATAAACGCTGTTTAACAAACGCTAATTAGCATTTAACGTTATACAAATGTAAACAGTAACCGTTCCCGTTAGCAAATGTTAATTTGTTTTAGTGTATCCTTTTATTTGTTGAAGTAGATTGCGGTGAATTTATTATAGATTAAGAATGTGATTACTTTCGCTTTTCGTAATAATGTAAACGCACGTGCTGTTCGCCAAAAAAACTAAGGTAACATCTATAAGTAGGTACCTTGTTATACTTTTTAGTTTAACTAACCAAAGTCTCAAGTTTTAAATAATCCGCTGAAAAAGTTTCTTGGTAAGATTTATACAGCTTCATAAAGTTCTACAAGTCTTGTAACACTAATGTCGTGTAATGGAGCTAATTTAGTCAACACAGGGGATAAAATAGCTAAGAAATTTTTGCAAAGCGTCATAATTGATTGACATATTTAAAGTAGCGAAGTGAGTTTGTGATATACATATAGTGTAATTTTCGCGATTAAGAAAATTAAGCATTAAAAATATTTTTATCACAAAATATAATTAATTTTAATTTAGAAAAGAATTGTGGATATGTACTTAGTTAAAAGGAATCATAAATGTTTGTGTAGTTGAGTATTCATTTTCACAAAACTCTAAAAGCGAATAATAAAAATACAAATATCAATAAATTAGTTTTTCAACGGCGACAATAAAATTGTCGGTTGTTTTGCCGCATTTTCCTTTACCCAAACATCTTTCTTAATTTCTAAAGCATGTTCTAGTTTCAAAACTGATTCAACCATCATGTTATATCCTAATTCTGTTACGGAAGATATTAATGGGATTACCGAGCGTTAAGAATCTGTTAGCAAAGCAAACGATTCAGTATGTCTTAAGTCTTCTTCAGATAAACATTTAGCGGAAAATATGTCTATTGGTTTTTCTTTATTCGTTTAATAGAAAAAGCTTTCCTGCTAATCACTAAAAATCTAGGATTCCTCTTTTGCTACAGAAAATTGAGCAACCGCAACGAATTGTCCACTTTATTTACTTCAGCGAAATATATGTATTTAAAGGCAACGATCCACTTAAAGAGTTGCCGTAAAAACCAACAACCAACGTGTTCCAAATATACCCGAGATAGTCAATAATAGAATAACAAATTATATATATTATACAACCAAATATGGGAACTTACATTTGAATGCTTTCTTACAATTCTCATTTGATTGATCGCGTAACACTTTTGTCTTTCTAATGGATTCTCCCTCATTTTAATATAGTGCGGCTTTTAAGTTGATTGAAATATTAACAGTAGATACGTCCTTATCATATATGTAAATAATTATTACTTTATTCATTAGGGAAACTAACTGAGATTGCATTATTTTTGTCATTTTCGATTTACGGTGGAAGCATTTGAAATGTCTGATCTAACCACAAATTTATAACAATGACTATAAATACCTAGCATGAGAATCGTCGAGAGCTACTCATTAATTACATTTTAATTGGAAAATGCAAAATCCACTAAGTGCAATAAAAGAAAAGGAACTAAATTTGGACAAACAATAAATGCAATCCTTATTAATCATCTATAAGATGGTTGTAGTAAAGCTGACGGCAGCCCCTAGATGAAGCATTTGAATCGCTTTGATAACTCTCGCCTATATGTCTGCTTTGATCGGCTCAAAAATATTTTATCGGTATTCTTGCTTACCATGATTTATAAGATTATAGCATTATCACATTTTCAAGTATGCACATTATGGGTTTTTGTTTAGTTTTCAAAAATAGTTATTTGTTGTTTGAATTACAATAAAAATTTTACGAAAGTTATGTTTTGTACTTAAAAGTGTTAGTAACTTACTATGACAAGTTTGAAACGTATTTAGTCAAGCGCTTTAGTATAAAAATTGTCGATATTTATAAGTAAATAGTTTGAAAACATTTTTTGCATCGATAATCGATACACCTATTTATTTGTAAGCACTAACGAATTGGTCACCTTTTGCAGAACTCTTGGGTAATTAGTATGTACCGACAGGCGGAACCAGACTTCACCTGTAAAGTATCCCATATCTGGTTGATAACTGTTCATGTTTACAATCGCGTACAGGATTTTTTTACTCACAAAATCTAGTAAAAATACAATGAGAAGTCCTTTCTCATGAATGCTAAATATGTAGGAACAGTTAAGTGACTTTGTAATAATTTCTTTTTTTAGGAGGGCAAGGAAATGCTTTGTTTAAATATTTGCAGTTTTCACAAAAAGGTTTGCTATATGTATCAGTGCGAAACAAAAATTACTGTAATCTATTAGTTTTCAGAAAAACAAATAGGAAACATTATGTCTGCATATTATAAATACCTATTGTTAGTGTAATGTCATTTATTTTATCTATAACAAATATAAACACAAATTATAACATTAGTTTAGATTAACGTTGCAACATACCACCTCTAAGATTCAATAAAAAACATGAATGACTTACTATAAAAGCATACCATTTCTATGAAAGAACTTCTCACAAATAACTGTTGCTTCTACTTATTCACGTGCTTCGTTTGTAAAATATAAAACAACCCGGGAAAAAATTACCAATGCCCGAACTACCCATCGTAAAGCGACCTGTGCACCTGACAGAAAAGGTAGGCGATAAAGTGCTGTCGCCCTACGAATAGGCAGACTTCGTTGATAGTCTTTAGTACCAGAAAGACACCCCATAATATGTTTTTATCCAAGGTGCGGTGACGGCTGTTCAGAGTTTGCAACGAGCCATCGTCAAGTACCGCATTTTTTTTGTTAGTGTCTGTAAACTTTAACATATTGTAGCTTAGGCCCTTTCTGCATAGTAGCGGAGGGTCTGTTTCAGTATTTGTTCAAAAAATCTAGTGTCAGTGCATTCACGGATGTTTGCAAGTGTAAAACGATGCGCCATCGCAAAATGTACAACTCTTATAGGGTAGGTAGATACGAAACGGTTACTTGATACGGAAATGGATTACTCCTCCGATGAGCAGGTGTACGGTTCGCGAAGTGGAGAGACTAAGAAACTATGACGGCTTCGTCCGACCCGACATAACGAAAACAGGTGAAGAAAGCACCGACCAAACAAACCCCGATCTCCAATTCTTTTGGTCAACACTAGCAAGCTCAATCAAAGGGGTTCGGCGGCGCATTGTCGCCACTAGTATTCTGTGTGAAGACGTCGCTGCTGCCGTATAACAAACTCCAGAGCGAAGAACGTATCTATGGGAATTAAGTCGCGCTTGCCACGCCCTGGGATGACAAAGATATCGCAAAATTCTTCGTAAAGGATTGCCGAATAAAACATGCTGGGAGTGGTAATCAGCGAGCTACCTGGAAAAAATCCAAAGACGAAGAGATCCTAATGAATCTAAAACGTCAGAGGCTTTTTGCGCTATCCATCCATTGGACGTGGAGGTGTCCTAAGGAGATACCTGTGCCGCTCAATTACACAGAACTAGAAAGATCAGCAGTGGGAAATAGGGTTTACAAGCTGAAGTTAGTGCTGCACCTAAACCAAAACATCGAGGCGCCGCACTGGAGTTATGATAGACTTAATGGGTTTAACGTTGCAAGCGCTGTAAGGGCATTTATACATGTGTATTATACGCTATTTCTGATTATACCTGTATAATTATTTGTAAAATAAGAGAAATAAAATTCAACATTAAAATTAAATCAAAACCACTTTTTACTTAACCCTTTGAGGACTAGTGGTTAGTATCAGAAATCACCAATCTAATAATCTTGGGCTATGTTCCTGGTGGATCTTCTACGTAACCACATTGTTGGTTGTGTTGCCGATACTACTTGCTACTTATGGAAATTTATTTGCCTCTAAACCTGCGTTCACTGTGCTGTTAGCGCGTATTATGTAAAAAGGCCAGGTGTAATGTACAATAGGCTCTTGTTTTTATTGTTTTGCTAAATTTTATCGACAATGTCAGGTAAATATTTATTTGTTATTTATTATTATTCTAAACCTGTGTATGAGTAATGACAAATGTAAACTAGCTTTCTGCTGTGCATCGCTTGTAAGTAATTCACTAATTAATTAGGTGGTTTGCTGCTGCAACCACTATGATATTATGCGATTTTTTCGTTATTTTACAGGAAAATCAGAGTGGTCCTATTTCGATATTGATAACATGAATACAAAGGAGTATCATGAGTTACTGCATGAAATTCCATCCGACAGTAACTCTGCTGCGTCGTCTGAGGATGAAATAGAAATGCCCCCGAATGAGAACGAAAATGACAATGTCTTCAATATTGAAGAAATGAGTGTAGACTTCGTGAATGACAATCGTAACAGTACGTTCTGTATAAATGATGATGATGACTGGGACAGCGAGGACAATTTACATTTTTCTGCTATTCAAGAAAACTGCCATGGTGAAAATTGGACATCAAACTCTTCAAACTGTGGTTTGCCAAAGAACTTTTCGGAAGAAACAGGTCCGAATTTACCATCTAACGTTAAGACTCCTGTAGATGTATTCTTACAATTATTTCCTTTGGATCTTATTGAGGATATAGTATTTCAGACTAACCTACACGCTGCCCAGAAAAAAGGAGGTAATCATAATGCATTTGTGGCAACAAATATAGATGAAATAAAGATATTTCTTGGACTAAACTTCTTGATGGGATCAAAAAATCTCCCAAGTTATAAGGATTACTGGTCCTCAAGACCTGAGTTCAGGAATGAACGAATAAGTTCTGTAATGCCTAGAGATCGTTTCTCACGGCTACTTGGTTATCTTCACCTAACAGTCAACGAGAGGCACCCTAAGAAGGGTGAAAAAAGTTTTGACAAACTTGCTAAATTATGACCCATTTTGAGCGAAACATTTTTGATAGCTATGCGTCAGCATGAAGCCCAATCCATAGATTAATCTATGATTCATTTTAGAAGTAGAAACAGCATACGCCAATATTTGCCGCTAAAACCGATAAAATAACGTTATAAAGTATGGTTCCGGGCAGATTATAGTGACTGCGTGTGGCAGTTCCAAATTTATACAGCAAAAGTGGATAAAATGGTAGAGACCAATTTGGGACGTCGCGTTGTAACGGACTTGACCAGAAGTCTTGTAGGTAAGCACTACAAGATCTCCTTTGACAATTATTTCAATTCTATGGAGCTACAGAAATTATTATTAGGAAAAGGGTTGTATGCTTGTGGAACAGTACGAAAAAACCATAAGGAATGCCATGAGATTTGACGGATGATAAACACTTGAAGAGAGGTGATTCTGATTTCCGTATATATACAAATGGAATTACGTGTCTGAAATGGATGGACAGAAAATCAGTTCTGTTTCTGGGAAACTATCACAATCCTACCAGTGTTGAAACAGAAAGTAGGCGAAAAAAGGACGGTACTCGTGAGGATGTAACATGCTCTACCATAGTCAGAGACTACAACCATCACACGGGTTATGTCAACAAATTTGACATGCTAAAATCTTTGTATGAAGTTTTCGAAAGTCTCATAAATGGTGGCATCGTATCTTTTTTTATTTTTTGGATGCAGCAGTGGTAAACGCTTTCATACTTTTCCAAGAAAGGTTGCCATTAAAACTAACACTGAAGGTATTTCGATTGAATATGTCTACAAGACTGATTGGTGCTCAGCCTCATATTTCCAAGATTCGAAGAAAATCTGTCGAGAAATATGAATAAATTCAAAACCACCATACCAAAAGAAATACGATTCAACAATTCACACATTCACACATATTCCTACACGAACCACATCACTGCGATGCGTACACTGTAGCACCAACAGGAAATCACACCATTCTGCATGGAAATATACAACCTGCAACGTCGGCCTCTGCCTCTGTAAAAAAAAGAAACTGCTTCAAAAATTTCCATACCCAGTAAGGACACGCTACTGGTTTCCTAGTGGTCACTATATGATACCACCATATTCCTAAGTTTGGGACAGTGTTAAACATGTTTTTCTGCCATATACGTGTTGTAATATTCTTAATAAATGCATTTAAGTAAAAAACAGTTACTTAATTTTAAAAAAATAATTCAGTTCTCAAAGGGTTAAAACAGGGTACTTAACATTTTTACAAATGTGTCGATAGCAATGTATAAATAAATATTTAGGCAGTTTAGGCAGTCTTTATCTAGTAACCTTTAAAGCATGGCTGGTTTGAAAAGCCGCTTTATGCACGCTGCTAAGGCTTGTAAGCAACAATTATGATGCAGGTATAATAAAATGGTAATTCACATCATTAGTGTGGGAACTCATGTTTTACAGTACGAATGTGCAATGAGTACTGTAAAATGGGTTCACGGACGTATAACGTTATGTATTTTAATTAATAATGTGAGTTTTATGTTAAAACATCTCTGACACTATTGACACGTCGATTGGTAGGAGATTTTGAAACAGGGTCACTTACTGTTGATTTATATTGTATCGCTATAGTAGCGTTGCTTGGTTACACATTACAGGCTCTCAACTCACTGCACTAAAATGGCACCGGGGAACTATTTATCGGATAGTATGAAATAAAATATTTTTAAATGCTCTTCAGAATTACGCCTAGTAATAATTGAATCTAAAATCAATGGATATTACAATTTGATATCGCTAAATTGACGAAATATAAATACAATTTTAAAATAAAAAAATTTTGTTTATTTTGTGGCTAAGGGTTCAGAATACGGAATTTGCCTTGGCTCTCTTGGACTAGAACTGTTATATAGTCATTTTGCCATGCCGGCTAGAATTTTTCCGAATCTGGAGGAGTTCCACTGCCAGTAGGGATTTTTAACGTGCCCAACATCACATTGACACGGGACCTACGATTTTACTTCCTTATCCGAGAAGAAAGCATGTTTTCCAAATTTTTCTCCCCTGAAAAATTTACAGACCTCAATCGGGTTTGAACTCGCGTCGCTTGGGTGTAGAGGTAAACATGCTAACCACTACACCAGTAGTTCATCGTTTCTCGAATATTCTGAGGTAAAACATTCTTCCTTGTTATCAAAGTCAGTTGTTATTGATTGAGGTCAGTTCTGTCGGGGAATTAAAGCGACTGTGTCGGAAGATCGAACAAACTCGCGCTTCTGTTAGCGATTTCTCACCTCCGGATTCTTCAGCGTTGAGGGTAGCTCCGGAACTGGCTCATCGGATGAAGAAAGCTGTCTGTCAGGCCATTGCTGTTTCCAAGGAACCACCAGTTTCTGCGAAACGTTCGTTTTCTCGCCGGCGGTCTACGCGTAGCGTAACCGTGCCATCTTCTTCTGTAGTCTCGGAGAAGACGTGTTGGGATTGTCGCCAATCTGGACATATCTCTCCTTAGTACAAGTTGCCTTAGACTCTGCATTGCTACGGTTGCGGTCGAGCTGATGTCATCCGCTCTTCTTGTCCTGATTGTCGTCCTTCTCTTGGTAATGTGCCAAAAAACGAAGGTTAGAGCCGATGGCTCGGGTGTTGGACCCGGAATATTGCTCTTAACCAGTTGGTTATTTATCTCTTACATTTTATGTAATTATTTAGATTATTATATATTGTGCCCGAGTGTATCAGTGCATTACGTATACTTCCTAGTAGTCGCGGCACGGGCAACTACGTGCTGGCTTGCAGAGTAACCCGGAGCTTAGTCTGTATAGAATAGCGTTAGGAATGCCTGGGGTAATGCAGGGATTGTGGCTGCACTTGTAGCACGTAGGCTCAATATGTCAACACTGACCGGTATGGTGTCGATTCCGTAAGTAGGGAATGCTACACCGACATAGGGTACGATCTAGGCTAGCAACCAGGTCTACCTTTAAGAATATTGCCAAAAAGAATCAAATAAAAACCTCGGACAATCAATGCCATGGTAGGTGGCTGAGATTAAGCAAGATTGGCCCACATTGGAATAAACGCGAGAAAATGGAGTGGAAAGTGTGAACGTGGAACGAAAGAGGGATGTATGGAAAGGAACGTGAGATTTTAAGTGAAATGAGAGAGAGAAGGTTAGATATGCTGTGTGTGAGCGAAACTAAGTGGAAAGGGAAAGAAGTGATAGCCATGGGTGAGGGAAGTTTAGATTTCCGGTCTGGAGTAGAGAGTTGGACACATGGTTCAAAGGGAGTGGGTCTGATTTTAAGCCAATTTATTAAAGCGCATATAAGGGAGTATGAATTGGTATCTCCCCGGCTACTCTAGGTTCTAATGAGGATAGGCACCAGGAAAGTATTGGCTGTAGCGTGTTATGCTCCGATGAATGGTGATAACCAGGATGAATGCGAAACCTTTTGGATGAAGTTAGAAGGGATACTTAATGCATGTCACGTGAATGATAGAGTGATTTTACTGGGTGACCTGAATGGATGGGTGAGAGTAAGAAGAGAAAACATTGATCGTGTAATTGGCCCTCACGGTGATCCCAGAGCGAATGAGAATGGGGAAGCATTAGTTGGGCTATGCTTAGAAAAGAGCATGTTTGTATCGAATACGTAATTTAAACATAAGGATATCCATTTGTATACGTGGCAAAGCGGAGAGTCTAGAAGAATGATTGATCTAATTGTTTATGATGAGAGGTTACGTGAATTGGTAAAGGACACACAAGTGATGAGATTCTCTGAATGTGGGGCGGATCATTTTCTGGTAATGTCAAAAATTGAGCTTGGTAGAAAGTGGGTATATAAGAAGAAGGTAGTTACAAGAAAGACTAGACTGAAAGTGGAAAGATTGCAGGAGGAGAATGTGAGAGATGAATATCAACAAAACCTAGAGAAGAGAATGTTGTCAGAAAAATCTGAATGGAAGTATGAAATTGGAAAAGGTGACATCGAATGTGCATGGAAGAACTTGAAAGGCCTCGCGATAGAGTGTGCAACTAAAGTATGTGGAGTGAGTACGATTGGAAAGCCAAAAAAGAACGTATGGTGGAATGATGTCGTGAAAGATGCAGTCAAGGAGAAGAAAGAAGTATATAAGAGAATTATTGGAACCAAGATGAAAAGAACAGAATGAATGTATTGATTGAAAGCGTATCGGATTAAAAAAAAGCGTGCAAAGGAAGCTATGAAGGAGAGTAAAGAGAGTCTAAGGGTGAAGGAGGGAGTAAGAATGCAGAATGATTTTGACGGTAATAAAAAATTATTTTGGAAGTAAGTAAGGAATGCAAAGCAGGGTGTAAGGAAGCGAGTAAACGGAATACGGAATAGCGAGAATTAAATGGAGTGGGATGAAAGTAAAGTGATATTGTGTTGGAAAGAATATTTTAAAGGGCTGTATGGCAACAGGGATACTGGGATAAGTGTGAATGTGGGAAA
>JAHWXV010250877.1:0-12338 GCA_024586415.1 Phrixothrix hirtus | reverse complement strand
ACGGAGACACCAATTCATACTCCCTTACATGCGCTTTAGCGAATTCGCTCAAAATCAATCCCACTCCCTTTGAACCATGCATCCAGCTCTCTACTCCAGATCAGAAACTTAGACTTCCCTCGTCCATCTCTATCACTTCTTTCCCTTTCCATTTAGTTTCACTCACACACAGCATATCTAACCTTCTCTCTCTCATTTCACTTAAAATCTCATGTTCCTTTCCATACATCCCGCTTATGTTCCACATTCTCACTTTCCATTCCATTTTCTCGTGTTTATTCCAAGGTGGGTCAATATTGTTCAATCTCAGCTGTCCACCATGGCTGTGATTGTCCAAGGCTTTGCTTTGGTTCTTTTTAGCAATGTTCTTAAAGGTAGACCTGGTTGCTAGCCTATATCATACCCTATGTCGATGTAGCATTCCCTACTTACAGAATCAACACCATACCGGTCAGTGTTGACATATTTAGCCTATGTGCTACAAGCGCAGCCACAATCCCAGCATTATCCCAGGCATGCGTAACACTATTCTATACAGACTAAGCTCCCTATCATGAACAGGTTACTCTGCAAGCCAGCAAGTAGTTGCCCGTGCCACGACTACTAGGAAGTATATGTAATGCACTGACACACTCGGGCACTAAATAATAACAGAACTTCATTAATATATTTCTTTAAGGGTGTTTCTAAAAATAAAGGTTTTGATAACATTATTGCTATGACAATGAAAGAATTTTGATTTTTGCAAGAATTTAACATGTTCTTTGTTTTACCAGTCTGATCTGATTAGTAGGAGTATTTCTCGTATAACAATATGTTTTGCTGCTTAAAATTACTTGATTTGTAAAGGATATGTCATCTAAACATTACATTATTTGAAGTTCTTGAATTGTCATAGAGTTCTTTTACATGGTTTGAGTATTAGATACCAGATATTTTCAACTCGTAATGCATAGAAGTAATATTATATTCCTAAGTTACAAAAGCTGTCATAATTTACCAGTAAATTTAAATCAACAGAAATAGTTAAAGATGAGTATCAGAACAAGAAAAATATTAAATTTAGTGTTCAAGTGTCAATAAGCAGGATCAGTGTATTGTAAATCAAAATGTGGCAACTCAAACTCATATTGTGAACCACTTAACCTTAAAATTTCCAAAGAACTATTCAAGATTACGGAAACCAGAGAAAGCAATATCGGTAATGCAGTATTGGAACTGGGAACAGAAATGCATGTTTCTCCAGCTGAAAGTGTGGAGGATCCATTTTCTGATAATTTGGATTATAATCCTGATTATGTACCTTCTGAATCATTTGGGATATCAGAAGAGTTTTAAGGAAATAACTATATACAGCGCTACCAGCTCTAAAAATGATGATGTTTTATATCAAAATTAATGACCATTAGAGGAGTATATACTTTGGCAAGCAATAAATGTTGATTTTGAAAATTATAGGGATCTAATTAATATATTTTCTCTTTTCACTAATGATGCTATTATTAATTTAACAATAATTGAAACCAATCTCTACGCAGAACAACTACTGAATACTAATTAAATTAAATCTAAATCTACACAAAGTGCGACTCCTGTAAATTGATTAGAAATAAAAAATTTCTTAGCTGTTGTTATATGTACAGGTTTGGTAAATACTGGTCATAAAATCAACTGTACCACAATAATTTTATAAGTGACATCGTGCCCAGAAACAAAGTTTTGTTGATATTGAAATACAGCATAACTCTGTTATAGCAAACCAGTGATAGAACGAATGATCACATATGACGAACAAAATGTCATGTCCCAAACTGATTTACATTCATTAATATACATTTTATGATAGCTTTTAATGAACATATTTATAGTTAACAGTTGGAAATAACGAGCACTTTAATTACCGTACATTAGATTTTACAATCTTTTATATCGAATTTAATTTGAAAAGACCCACTAATTTTGAAAATTAATCAAAAAAGAATATAAATAAACTTATTTACTTGTATTAGACAAACTTATGAAGATGCCGATAAGGGAGTTTTAAAATATGCATCAAGAATTCCAGTAGACATGTAAAGCTTATCGCTCATTTGTGAAATACGCCACGATATCCAGTATTTTTAAATGAATACCAACTTATACATGGTTTTACTCTTACGAGATCTGCCAAAGGTGTTAAAAGATCATTGAAATTGTCAAAAGTTTAGTAAAAATTCCATAAGGCTTGTTGCTTACTTAATCACAATGCAACATTGCAAAACATAGAAAAATACATCACATGGGATTTATTTCTTGTATTCGAGCATATATCCATTTATATTTGCAATGCTGTATGATGAAGAGGAGAAATAGGAATTGTAAAAGTAAAATCCCCTATGCATTGCATAAGTTGTGGAGATTATGGAAATTTTGCTGAACTTTTAGTAATTTAGTTGGCCTTTGATTACCTTCGGTAGCTCATACATTTTTCACTTAACGTCAACTGTATGCTTCCCTTTTCTGTGTTTAAATAAGCAACAAGCTTACTTATTGTCTTACTGATGCAATGTCAAGCGTGCTTAAGAGAAATAATTTGCCGTGATTTTACACAAATTTGTACTTGATTTTAATTTATGGCTTGTATAAGTGCATTAATGTATATTTTCAATCGTTTTATTATAACGAACGATCACTTATAATGAATAAAATGCTTGCAATTTCCAAGATCATTATAATAGAGTTATACTGCATTTACATTTCAATAATGAAGGATTGGAGCAAACTAGGGATAAGTTTTATTGAATTAGACCTTTGCTGAACATGCTCAACTCTAAGTTTGAAGTAGTATTAACATCAGGAAGAAATATTGTTATCAATGAAAACATGGTTTCTTAGCATAGGGAGTTGAATATTCGCAAATACATAAAATAAAAGTATCACAAATATGGTGTGAAATTGTATAAAATCTATACAATGGATGTTTATACAGAATCAGAGTGCAGATGAGTAAATATTTTTTAAAATAGTAAATTAAATGTTATAGAAATAGTTAGGTTTCCTTTCTTTCAATTCAAGGTTTTTCTTATCATTATTGATGAATTTCTATATTTACCAACAGGTTTTGGCTATTTTATTTTATGTAATTAAATGTCAATATCGTAAGCATGATTTTATTATTTTATTAATCTATATATCTGAATACATTATAACCAAACTTTCATTTTTCAGAACCTGGAACATGTCCAAGAAATGTTCAAGTTCGCCCCCTAAGTTCGAGCACAATGGTTATACAATGGGATGAACCTGAAACACCAAATGGTCAGGTTACCGTAAGTTTTTTTAAATATGTTTTTATTATATTCTATGACATTTCTTTAAGGGTTACAAAGTATATTATACTACCAATCCTCAACTTGCAATGGCTCAGTGGCAGTCACAAATGGTTGATAATAATCAGTTAACAACTATAAGTGATTTAACCCCTCATACGATTTACACTATTCGAGTACAAGCCTTTACTTCAGTAGGACCAGGTCCATTAAGTCCTCCGGTTCATGTTAAAACTCAACAAGGTATATGTCTTATTTGTATTTTAGAAAGAAGTTCAGGAGATTAAGTTTAATTGGTATAGGTGTTCCCAGCCAACCAAGTAATTTAAGAGCATCAGATATTGGTGAAACTGCAGTGACTTTACAGTGGAGTAAACCTACACATTCTGGTGAAAATATAGTGAGTTATGAACTATATTGGAATGACACTTATGCAAAAGAGAAACATCATCGACGTATACCTGTTTCGGAAGGTTATACATTAACGGGACTTTATCCAAATACTTTATATTATGTGTGGTTAGCTGCTAGATCACAAAGAGGAGAAGGGGCAACTACTCCACCTATACCGGTTCGAACTAAACAGTATGGTAAGACATAACAGTGGATTGATTTTAACAATCCTATTGGTAAATTTATATTATACGTAGATCAACCAAAGTCTGCTTTCTTGACAAACAAATTGGTGATTGATATGTTTTAGGCTATACCTTTAGAATAATATTTCACATAAATTTTGTGTATGGTATTGTGGGAATGTTACTTGTGGAATAAAGTTCATATTCTGCTTATTTCAAAAGTTTTAATAAATGCAAATTATATAATTTAGGAAATTACATAATTCTGACCTAATTAGAACAACTTTATCAATTGCTAGATAAGGTTATGATATCATGGACTACTTTTTAAATACTAAATTATACCTTTTAATAAAAAGCACTTTTTGTATGCAACAGTAACAAATATGTAAAGCCCGTTAATACCAAGTTATACGGTTTGGGGATGTCACTAACAAAAATATTCAATAATGTTGGACTAAGTACTGATGCTTGAGGAATTCCAATGCTGTTCTTAATATCTGATTTACTTCCATTTATCCTAACAGTGAATGTGTGGGAGTTCAAGAAAGATGCCAAGATTTTGATTAGATATTCAGGAAATTTAAAAATTGTAATTTATAAAGAAGACCTTTGAGCCATACCTTATCAAAGGTCTTGCTCATATCCAGAAAAGCAACTGTAGTATGCAATTTATGTTCAAATCCGTCTATAATTATTTCATATAAATGACTTGTAAGAACAATATTTGCTAATATCTTGTACAAAGTACACAGCAAACTAATAGGTCCATAGTTTAACATTTCTGTCAAGCAAACCTATCATGTGCAATTTTGATTGTCATCTGTTAGCTTTTGAACTTATTCTATTTTGTATAGGTGAACTTTTTTCTTATAGTCTCTAAAACAGTTTGTAGTATTAAGTTCAACCCTGGAATGCATGCTATACCATATAGTAATATCAATGCCCTTGATGGGTATTAGTCATCAGCATATCTTGAATTTTGAAACATGTTTGTTTCTAAAAATATTTATTCCAGGAGATAAAGTTAAAAAGATTTTATATTACTTTAGCTAACATATTTTAGAACTATATTTCTAAATCTCTGAATCTAACAGATAAGTAAAAAATTTAAAAATAATGTTTGCAAAGCAAAATAAATAAACAATGGATTTTCCTATTGTTCTTTTTATGTACCATAGTAATTTTTAGGGAATAATACTGTTACTGGTAGACATAAACATAATCAATTATTTTTTTAAAAAATATCTTCATTAAACATATTACAAATTTTAAAACAAAATTAATTAAATTAATTTCATGTCTGACATTTATGATAAAACAATTTAGAATCTTGAGTTTTTAACAAATAATTTTGGTAACAAGCAATGAAACAACCAACAAGTTTAAAAATTAAATATTAAAGTGTAAACAGCTGACCTAAAATTGTTTTGTTATTTCAAAGAAAGTAAACAAGGCCAAAGAACTGATGTAGGTCACATTACTACAAGCACGTCCTAAGAAATATTTTGTATTTTTATAAGCATATCAAATTACAGCAGTACCTTTTTGCCATTGTTCAATTTATAATTCCTTTTAATAAATATACAGGATTGTATTTAGAGAAAATGATATCATTTAAATTTTCAAAATTTAAAAATTGTTTTTGAAAAGAATTTAAAAGAAAATTGTGCTCTACAGATCATAAGGTACCCACAGTTTGCACAGTGTCACTTATGTTTGGCACTTCCTGTATGCTGGAGGATGTAAACATATAGTACCAATGTGTGTATGTTGTGATAGGTTGTAGAACTATCAAAGTATTCACAGATTAGTTTGTTTTTCAAACATTTTCATCCAAAATTATACCACCATACCGCATCAGCAGTTGTTCGATGTTTGAGAAACAAAACTCTTGTCTTAAAACAATGTTTTGGTCTGTGGATAAACTTCAATTTAAAATAGCGCAAATTTCATCAAACAATTTTTCTCGTTCACCATAAAACTATTTTGTTTTTAATTAGTGTGTAAATGGCATAACCACTCTGATTGATTTGGCCTGTAAAACAGGTTGTCTTGGTTTTTCTGCAGCTGAGACAACAGCACTTTCTGCAGATTGTTCCATATCAGAGTTATGTAAAGTGCATGTACTTGGAATATCACTTATATCATTATCAGATTCCAGAGGTCATTCATTTCAAGTCAGGATTTCTTCAAAACACTTCAAAAACTGTTATACTTCTTTCTCATCCATTTTCCAGTATCCACTCACTAAAAATTAGAACACGCAATAGTGATAGTGTGAAATTAACTATTGGACCAAACTTAGCAAAAAATAAAATGTATTACACAGATAATCAAACAAATTGTAAGAAATTTGTAACAAATGGGTGAACGTGATCGGTTGCATGTTGGGATAAAACTAACAACTATCTCTGAGCATAGCCATTGCTAACTTTTAAACAAAGATGATGGATTTTATGTGTAAAAAACTGAAAATGTTGGATTTTCTAACAACAACTGAAGCCAGATTGATTAAGTAATGCATCTAATAAAAAGAAATAATCTAATTAAACTGATTAAAAATTATACTTGCAATAAGCTACTAAAATAGTCCTAATACTTACAAATAATCTACAATGCAGTAGAAATATTAATTTACCAACTCATTGCTTTTGGTTGACTGATAATGATACAAAAAATGTAAGTGAAGCAAGCTCTTGCCTAAAATTACTAATTTATTTGACATCGTGACACATCATTCTTATAAAATATCCAAGCCGTACTTTATCTTTCACAAAGTTCGCAAATTTTTAGAGCTGTATAGAAATTTTTGTTACAGTTCCTGGCCAGGTTCACAAGTTCTGCTGGGGTTCAAACATCTTACGCCATAACCAATCAAGATTTCTATAAATGCATTTCCATTAAATTGTAATTAAAATTAATCAAAGTCACTTTTAAATATAGAGCTAGTTGAGGCTACATTCTTTAGAAGAGTGTTCTCAGAATTATACCCTCATCAAGAGACAGTGAATAAGTGTAAAAAAGATTTTGGAAATAATGATTAAATTATCAAAATGTTAGTGATGATAAAATGTGCCGACGTTTAATTTTTTCCAATGTTTTCTCATGTAAGACTACATCTTTGTTACCTTTGCACATAGAAGAAAATTTTCTATTAAATACCTCAATTAACAACACACTTTGTTATTTAAATAAAAGTCAATGACATCATAGTAATTGATCAAGTTGTCCTGATTGGAATATTGCTTTTTAAATTTCCGAGATTACCTCTTTGTGTTTTTTAAATGTTTTAAAATAAACAAGTTATAAATTTTATTCTCACATTGTATATTGACAGGATAAATCAAAAAGATCTAGGAGTATGATATATATAATAGTTTCCCTTGATGTATTTTTAAATTCTTAAAAATATTACTTTTACATTTGACTGATTTAGGTTTTTTGAAGAGAAAATTTTACAAAAAAGTCATAGACAGTTATGTTTTAAAACAATGATGAGCAGCAAATGAAGATGAATACATAATATTGATGGTTTATAGATGCATTTATCTTATCTATTAAAATACATTATTAACAGTCATTGAACGTAAAAAATTATGTGCAGTCATTTTTAAATCTACTGTAGGTATTCAAGTGAAACAAAGTTATATTTACTTATAAATAGAAGTAATAGTTTAATTTAAAAAAAAGGGCTTCTAAAACTGCAGTATAGCTTAGAAATAAGAACTAAACAATGAATGTCTTTATCAAATGCAACTATTAACTAATAGCACCCTTTAGCACTAGGGCATGTTTAATTTTTCAAAATTGTCAACTGGTATTGATTCTCAGAATGCTAACACTTACAACTCTCACTACATATTCTGAATTTAACTTACCCACTTTTTCACAAAATTAATAGCTTTTTAAAATAAATGACTATTTGAGGTTATAAACACAAATGGATACAATGAAAGTCATGCAAAAATAACAGCTGATAAGATTTAGCAATAGTTGTGGGATCAGCACCCATCCAACATGTTCATTCAGAGGATTGCTGCTGGTCAACAAGCCCAAAAATGGCCAAAAATTACATATGCTAAACGCACCCCTTGATTAAAATAGTTAAATATATATTACAATAATGAAATTATATTATTATCAATTAAAGATTTTATAAATGTAAATTTTCAGACAAACATAATTTTATTATTTTTAAAATATTTATTTGTTATATTTCCTTTTTTTCAGACTAATAAAACTTTTTTATCTGTCACAATTTACTTTGTAAAATACTGATAAATATTAGAGTGAAGTTATTTTTTCCTAACCTGTCATGCATTAACACTTTCACTGCTGGTATAATTTGTTAGAAGTGCTATAATTGGCACAAAATCTGCAATATTTAAAAAAATATTACGTTTGGTTTAATAGTGTCATAAATTACAAAAATTTTTCGAATGACGTCATTATGGTTAGCACCTGACAACACACACCATATGTGTATATTTTACCTATACATTGTTTGATATCCTAAAATACAAATAAAAATTCATCTACTATCAGTTATATATAGTAATTGCGATATTTCGCCATTGTCAAGTTTTTTATCAATCTTTATTTGTATTTTCTGTCTCTTCCCAGTTGAAGTGCTAAGTTTATTCATTATACACAAAGTAAGATTAATAACACACTTTAAAACAAATTTTTAAAATTAACTAGAAAATTTTGTCAATAAAGACCCTGCTGGGATACCTACAAAATATACACAACACACAATCACTGCCAAGTTAAATATAGCAACTGAAACATATAATATGCTATCATACCACTTGTGCATGATTGGCATCATACACAGGATGCCATAGTGAATGTGTTAAGCTGAATATACACCAATTGAGCAACCACAAACAAACACAAATAAGTGCTTGCAAACAAACTCAAAATTCAGCGTGGACAGCGTTGTGAGTAAAAATAAACATAAACAAACATCAACATACAGGTTCCAGTCTATTATGGTACATTAAAGGAATAACGCTCGGTTTGTTCATTTGCAAACATTTATAATTTAACTTTCGTGAACTTTTTAATACATAGACTTACGAATTATCTACAAACCAAGAAAATTATCAAAAAGAATTAAATATTATTACATATATCTCAAACAGGAATTTTTACCTGCCCGATATCTTAAAATACATTTTGAACAAACAGATTTAACCATTTTTTAAAAAGCTTTACCACTCCCCTATTAAAAAATATTACATTAGAATTATTAGCTTACCATTCATAGACAACATATCTTATAAATTTGCTTCTCTATTTAATATATATAATTTTTATACTGTTTTAAAAAAAATGCTATCCTTAAAAATATTTTTTGCAATATAAAAGACCCCATTCCCAGATTTTTGGGCTGTGGGATTTGCAAACTGAATTGTAAAACATGCAGGATAAATAACATAGACACTTCATTTATAGGTGAAACTAAAAGATACTTCTTCATCAAAATCAAGGAACACATAATCCAGTGTAACGGTGAAATTCAAGAACCATGCTAAAGCAACCCTCAAACTTTAAAGAAACCCTAACCTTCAACTTTAAAATTTTTAAATTACTGTAGTAGCCAAACTTTAGGGATAGTAATAGTAACAGGGTAGTAATAGCTCCCCTCGTCTTTCACTCGTCAATCCCTAAAGATTGGCTAGCACAGTAATTTATAAATTTCAAAGTTGAGGGTTAGGGTTTCTCAAGCTTGAGGGTTGCTTTAGTGTGATTCTTGAATTCCACCTTAAATGTCCTAACATCGCCAGCAATTACACTTCTGCTTTTGCAAAACATCGTGCTGCGAAAGAACTTGTTTTCCAATTTGACACCTACAACATAAACATTTTAAAAGATAAAAGAGACAAATACTCTCTTCTTATCACCTTTGAAAATTATCACATTCATTCTAATAAACTCAAAAAAGAAAACAATCTATTTAACGAAAACATTCTGTTCATTGACACTTTATTGCAATTTATAAACAACATCAAACCACATAATTTTACTCCTAACATTAATCCTTATTTTCTCTCAATCTTAATTTTTAACTCCCTACTATTTGCCACTTATAAAACTATACCAAATGTTGTCAGGATATGTGGCTTCCATTTGAAAGATTAGAGCAGCCAGATTCCTTTTGAACGAAAACGTGGCTTTTTGTCTTGGAAATGTAAGTTTTTTTTTGAAAGAAAATGAAATAAAATTTATTCAAGTAAATGTTTGACTGATGGAATTTCTCATTTTGCTAGTCGAGTTATTTGGCGTTTTCAGTGATATTGACTGGCTCTGATGATACCTTTTGTGACGTACATGCAGCCTTTACATAGGCGATGTGTGGTTTTGTTTCTGAATACAAGAACGAAGCTCGTATTCGGAAGTTAGAGAATAGTAAAGCTTGTTTTAGGTAATCAAGTTAAGGGTGGATAATAGATTCACACGGCATAATCAACCAACGACAGGGAATGAAGACTCCCTTATAGTCTCGACGGTAGTCATTTGACCTTCCTAGAGTGGCCTGGGAATTTTAAAGAGCATATTCTCTAGTAGCATCTATAACCCCATCCCTGCATGCTGTGTTAACAGGTATTCCTAGAGTGTAGGAAACGAGATAATTGTCTCTTACATTAAAGTGTTGAAGTCTGCAGCATTTACGGACTCTCCCAAAGCTATATGTTCCATGAGATGAAGGAAGTCTTGTATTAGCTTAATGTTCAGTAATTAACATCCGTGGATTCCTCGTAAAAGATATTTATGTACGGTATTTATACCAGTCAATTTAGCTAAAGAATAATGGTGGTAACAACACCATATGCACACGTGTGTTTGACCCTTTGGGCCGTTTAATTTTGACTTAATTAAATGGTGACCTTTGTGTACCCTAATTTAGTTTAGGTACTATTTGATTTACTGTACATGGAATACTGCATTGAATAACTCCACATTAGTTTGCTAATGCCAGCTAAAAGCAAAGTAAGTCAGAAATACTAATTTT
The DNA here is from genome assembly GCA_024586415.1 of Phrixothrix hirtus. NCBI lineage: Eukaryota > Metazoa > Arthropoda > Insecta > Coleoptera > Phengodidae > Phrixothrix > Phrixothrix hirtus. Next base: position 1,431 of record JAHWXV010250877.1, on the reverse strand, counting down.
ACAATAGCAACAAAAATGTGCTGTGCTTTGGAAATTAAGATTTTCTGTAAAATAAGGTGTTAAATAATTATAAATTACATGTGTTGTTAGGATTTGCAATTATCCAAACATAAACGTAGGTGTATTGTTAGTTACATAGGTTTTTTAATTTATCTGAATATATTCAAGCCGATATTTCAGTATTTCTTTACGAAATTACTTACCTGTCTTTTTACAATATGATAAAGAATCAAGACTAGCACCTATAAGTCCATTTATCTAAAAATGTCAAAAATTGTACTTGTGGTTTTTAGCTGGCATTAGTGAGTTATGATTCCCTATTTTGTCTTTATACAACTAACTGCCTCTCATTTGATTGCTTTATTTCAATTAGCTTTAGCTTTAAGACCATTACCTGTAAAGCTTATAGATTTGGGAGCAGGTCGGAGTAGAACCTGCATCACCATTCTTATCAATGGAATACCTATTAGTAATATACAGGTCAATAAACATGAGCAACCAGTTCTGCCATGCTGATCGATACCTTGTTGAGCATAACCCTTACCACTGGTTGCGACAGTGGCACTCCTAACCTAATTGTGTAGCATGAATCTCATATTCATGAGTAAAAGACGGAACTGTTAACAGTGATTTCTGTCAGTAGTTTTGAACTCCCCTCACACTGTAGTAGCTTAATTGACGCTCGCTGTTAGCGTCAGTTCCGTCGAGCGAGAACGTGGTCCAACCTAGTGGCTTGTGGGACCGTGGCAATGTCAATACTTTAACCTTCATTATTAACTTCCTCATTTACATCTCAATACACGTTCTTTATCACTCATCACACTTACCTCCCTTACACTGTTTTTCATCACTTTAATTTTTAATTTCCCCACCTCTTAATATAAAAATTAAAATAATTAATATTATATGTTTAATCAAATTAATTACAAACTATTTTTCAATCCAATTTTTTAAAATACAGTATAACTCTGTTATAATGAACTTGGAAATTGCAAACATTTTGTTCCTGATAAGCGATCATTTGCTATAACAAAATTATTGAAAGTACATGTTGATGCACTAATACAAGCTTTGACACATTTCGTGTTGCATCAGTGAGCAGAGAAGTAAGGTTATCGCTTATTTAAATGCGGAAAAGTGAGCATAAAGTTGACTTTAAATGAAAAATGTATGAGCTGCCGAAGACCAACTAAATTACCAAAAGTTCAGCAAAATTTTCGTAAATTCGCAGAACTTGCCGGTCACGTTTTACTACACTTTTAACTACACGAATATCACTTAACGTTCACTAACTTGCCCGCTAACGGGTTCTTCTCTGCGGACCGCTCGACAAAGTGTCCTTCTCGTTTCGGGGTCGATCAAAGATACACTTAACCTCCTTGTACCGGGGTCCACTTCCAGAACGTTCACAACACGTCTGTACTCTCCCGT